>WBNM01036326.1:1831-44593 GCA_013399055.1 Ramphastos sulfuratus | reverse complement strand
GGGGCAGCCCGCCGGAGCCGGGAGGCGGCCGCCTTCGCCGCCCCTCCCCACTCGCCGTACCAGTAGCCTGGGCCGCGCCGCGCTTTTGCCCGCAGTGCCCGGCGCGATGGTTGTCAGGGGCCCGGGGGCTGTGGGAGTCGAGTAGAGGCAGTGCTGGGGTGAATTCTGCCCGTGCCTCCGCTCGGCACGGACGCGCGAAGGGTTTAGTTTCGCAGCCCGCAGCGCGGTAACAGCGGGAGTGTAAAAAGAGTAGTTCTACCAAAAACGGCGCTGAGTGTCGGGGCGGGCAGAGGCAGTGGCGTGCGGAGTGAGCCGCCTGGGTGGCGGCGCTGGCGGAGCCACCCCTGCTTCTGAGGGACGGGGCGGCGAGGTTAGGGAAAACTGTCAGTAAAGGAAATAAAGTAGCTGTCGGAGCCGACTCCCCGGCGGGGCACGGCAGAGCCGGCGGGAGGGGGATGTCTGCCGCGGTTCGTCTGTTTCCAGTTTGTTTTCTTAGTGCCTCTTTGATGTCTTTTTCAGTGTGTCTGCTGCCTGGTGAGCCCCGCATTCTCCACACGCAAAAACCCCACACACCAACACCTCGTTCCCCTTCCCCCCCAGCTTCGCTTCCCCTCCCGCCCCAACCAGATTTGGTGTCATCATGAGTGCTGGAATAAATTTCTGGACTGTTTGATAGAGCGCTGGCGTGCTCACCAACAAGCTCAGCAAAACAAGACTCCGGGGGCATCCATGAGTTCTAATAAACACCATGTCTGTACAGCAAAATGTCGCTTCACAGGACACATAAAGCTTCCTAAACAAAGTAAGATTAATTCAGCTGATCCTAATGCAGCTCTAAATGCTGAATAGCACAGGTAGATCGCTGTGGAATTTTTTGACCTAATATCAGCACGTCTTGTTTTTGGATAGGCCACCAAATATCCAAGGCAACTAATCACTAGCTTGACCATGCCTCTAGGCCAGCATTTAACACTTTTGTTTAAGGTCCAGCAATTTTGCTTTGTTTAAACACGTAGTGAGAACGTTTATTTAGAGGCCTCTTTTGACTGCCTTTTTTTTTTTTTTTTTTTGGTATGGAGTTCAACAAATACTCTCTGTCCTAAGGATGAGTAGGAAATAATATTTGCTGTGGAATTTTGCCTAGCAGAAGGCCTAAGCATTTGCGGGAGGAGGGAGTTATTATTCTTTGAAAGGAGCAGCATCTGTGCTGTAGCAGAATAGCCTATCATAGTCCATCTCTGACAATTTTTTTTTCCAGCATCTACCATTTCTTCAGTCACACTGGAGACAGAAAAACTCTTTTTAAAATTACCTGTGCATCTCAAAACTTTCTGTATTGCAGTGATTCCAGTGACTGTGCTAAATCAATGTTTAACAGCTCTTGCCATCCTCCTATTTTTGCATCATACTAAGTGCAACATGTACATTTGTGAATATGTCACTCTCATTCTCACAGGCAACTAACTGGCCAACTAAAAAGAGAGAAATTGGAGGCGATTATCAAGAACCAGGACTTTGGTTTTTCACATTTACATGGTACCTGTTCTTCTGCTTTGGTTCCGGGTGTTTGGTTCATGTAGTGGTCACCCACTGTTGAAGTGGAGATAGGAAGACAATTTGTGGAGCCTTTAAATTCACAAGCGTGGGAAACAGGAACTTCACTCTTGGCACAGTCTCTTTGGTATTCTTCATTGTCAGGAAGCTCAACCAAGTTCACAGCACCATTATTAGCTGTTCAGCATACACACAGGAAAGAGATTTATAAATCAGTGATTTGTATAAACAGAAGGACTATAGGTGTCACTTTCAGGTCCCTAAAGACAGGGACCCCTTCATTTGAAAAGTTTTAAGTAGAAACAACATAGCCTCATATCTAAGCAACTTTGAATTTCAGGAAGTTAAATCCTGCAGGTAGGTCCTATCTCTATAATAGACAAAGCTCAAATGCTATATTTAACACTGTGAACTGAGAAATTGATAACCATACTATTTGTATATACTAATGTTCCACTTGGCTGCTTAGGCATGATTTTATATGCCTGCTTTGTCACAAGTAACTCAAAGATACTAAGACATGCATTACTGCGATCATCAATTGCACTGTGATTTACCTGGGACTCAAAGGGTGACACTGGCTCTCAGGACATTGTTTCTAGCACTCTACCTGGAGGCAAAAATGACAGCTCATGGCAATGAATATTGTCTCAACAATGCATCTGTGTGCATTTTTCAGAGTTTGATACAAAACTGGTAGCTAGTGCTGCCAGTAGAAATAGGAAGATTTTAATAACTGTTCTTTTTGAGGGACAGTAGTGAATCATATAGGAGTGGTGTCTAAGGCATGTGTCTGGTACCTATTACCACTAAGGCTGGAGTATATCAGTCTAAACTAGACTTTCCAAGGATGCTCATGCTTAAGTCATGTATACTTATCTGAGCAGTAACTGTATAGTCACAGTTACTATCACATCAATTTAGATTTTTTTTTTAATCTGCAAAGTTCAAATAGAAATCAAAGTTTCGAACTAAAGAACATTTGATTTCTAGAAAGCATTGAAGAAAGAGAAAAATGGGTACTCCTGTCATGCAGTATCTCCATTTTGATTCAGTAATACTTTGAATTTATGTTGTGAAATATGACAGAGATGCTAAACTCTAGAAACTGGGTTAGGGATTTTTTTTCATTGAGACACTGGTTCATATGCTTCCTCATCAACAGTACCTGTTTGTAGCTCAGCCAGAATGGATCTGAGTGGTCTTTGCCTTTTGTAGAACCAGTTGCTGAACTCCAGGTGCTTAAAGCAAGTGCCTTGAACTAGCCCTGGGCTTGGCCCAGCTCTGTAAGATGCTTGCAGACCTCTCAGAGTCACCCTGGGAGTACAGTATTCTGCACTGCAGCTGTCATGCACTACTGCTAATTTCTAGATTGCCTAATCCCACGGCTATGGGATTGGCAGATAACTGATACATGAGTTACAGTGTGGTTTCTGCCACACCAGTTCTCAGATTGTGCAGAGCAGGAATACAGTGAGGGTTTGCTGGAGCTATGTTTTAGCCTGCAGGGAGAGAAAGAGGGTAGTGGCCGAGGATGATATATGCCCACCTGTGCTCCATTTTAGCTGTGGACAGTCTACTGACTCATACTTGAGAAGAGATGGCAGATATCAAAAGGAGGAAGATATTTTGAAATCTGCTGTTGACAGCATTTAAGAAGTACTGATCTCTCGAAGTGACAAATCACAAGGCATGTCCTTTGTGTGTGTAAATTCAATACCTAAAGGCTATATCCATGATTTGTCATCATTTTAGTCTGGGCAGAACTCCCAATTCCTTTTCCTGTAAGCCTTTTTACATCTAGGTATGGTTGGCCCACTTATGCTTGCACATATGCTTGCATATGAGGAGATATATGCATTTTTAATTGCCATCACACCTTTTGATGTCAAACATTGGGAATGGAAGTTTAATAAGCTGCTTATCCCAAACTTTGGATCCTCTTAAGGTGAAGCATATAACAGAAGAAATGGTCAGTGTCGCACAGCTGCTTCTAAAGCTAAACTTCGACAGCATGTCACAGTTCTATAATTAATACTGCACTTCTAGCAAGGATTCAGCTATTTGATTACATATTAAGAACAAAGAATTTTTACTTGAAAATTACATCAGTCTTTCTAAGAATTAGTATATCCATTATTATTTTATATGTTTGGGGGGGGGGGGGGGTTGGTTCTAAATTTGTTTCTTGGTGGGTTTTTTTTTAGAAACAATCAGATTTTCATTGAGACTCTTTTTAAGATCTATCGTGTCATGGTATTAGGAGCTTTAACTAACAACACATCTTTAAAGATCAAAACTAATCTGAAATGCAAAAAAAAAGTCTGTTTCAAAGTTATCAAATTCCAGTGAGAGCAGGTGATGGAAATGCCACTTGCACTTACCATGCAGAGCAAGATGAAAACACATTCCAACAACCTGAAAGTCCTAAATAATGGCTGCTTCTTGCTTTCACAGTATTGCAGTTTTTTATAATGATTTGTGTCTTTGTTTTGTATAACAGTATAAAAAGTAAGGATATTTCATAGTTGTTTACACAATAATTGAGACATTTCAAAGCATGATTCCAATTTTAAAATATCAGTAGATGTAGAACAATACTTGTGAAAATGCCTATGATTCTCGACTGAAAAAAAACCAAAAACAACAAACCACCAGCAAGTCTTTAGTTTCAAGTAAGAGTTTGTGAAACACAGATACAAAATACAGGAAAACTTTAGGAATAACAACATTTTTGGACGTTGTATGCACTCTGTTTTATTTATCCCTTCTCTATGCATTTCTCAAAAGTAATTACTGCCAATAGTAACAACCTTCTATAACTGTCAGTACTGTTTCCTAGTATTTATTTGCATATGATTTTATGTGTCAGGGGAAGAACATCAAATGTTTGGGACTCTCCTTAGTGTTGTACCCACAGTACTTGGTAATTGTCACCTCTACCTTACCAATGTTTGTTTATCTCTAACACTTATGAAATAAGTACCTTGAGGTCTCCAGAATAGACGTCCCAAAGGAATGTTCCTGCTGTTATTGCAGAAGACTCCTGTAGCAGCATATTGAAGTAAACAAGCAACATATTAACACTAGCCAAATTTTGTGTGGTTTATGTCCAATAAACTTAGCATTAAGCATGAAGCACTGCTGCTTCAGTGCCAGTTTTGTTTCCTTGTTGTTCCTTGCCAGGTCTTCCCTAAAATCTCTGAAAAATAACCTTACTTAGGAGGTCTGTTGAAAGCTGGTTTCAAGTCTCACATTCCTTCCTGAAACACTACAGGCTATCTGGCTTTTTGCTCAGGAAAGAAAGTGAGGTTGCCAGATACTCATTCAGACCATAATACATGAAGGTGAAGTGAGATGAGAAGAGAGGAGGAAAGGCATATTGCTAATGCTCTGACATCTCTGTCAATATGGTATTTTCAAAAAGCAGAAGAGTCATCCTTAGGCAGATGGCATCATATGCGCTATGACAAGACATTAGCCTCCTGAGTTCATTGCCTCTTGTTTGTGGAAGGGATGGTTGTCTGGCTCCTCAATTTTGAGGTTCCTACTTGAAGTCTGAGAATTACACAACAGCTTCTCCCAGATGCAATTCACATTAAGGATGCTGTTGGTTATGCAGTGGCTGCCCATGCCTGTCAAATCCTTTTCCTATAAAAAGGACATTGAGCTGCTGGAGCATGTCCAGAGAAGGGCTACAAAGCTGGTGAAGGTTCTAGAGAATAAGTCTTCTGAGGAATGGCTGGGGGAACTGGGACTGTTAAATCTGGAGAAGGGGAGGCTGAGGGGAGACCTTCTTGCTCTCTACACCTATCTGAAAGGAGGTTGTACTGAGGTGGGAGTAGTTCACTTCTGACCGGCATCAAATGATAGAACAAGAAGAAATGGCCTGAAATTGTGCCAGGGAAGGTTTAGATTAGATATCAGAAAAAAATTTCTTTATGGAAGGTGTGGCCAGTCATTGGAATAGATTGTCCAGGAAGGTGGTGGAGTTAACAGTTTTGTGAAACTCAAGAAACATGCTGACATGGCACTTCAGAACATGGTTTAATGGCTATGTCAGTCTTAGATCAATGATTAGACTCATTGATCTTAGAAGTCTCTTCCAACCAAAATAGTTCTATGACTTTATGATTCTGTGATTCTCTTTGTTTTGCTTTGGTTCTATCTCTTTGTTACAAACAGCTAAACATATTTTAATTCAGACAGCAGTCTTTACAATTACATGTAATTTTTTCACCCTAAGACACTACTTGCAATACAAGTTTTCCAAATTAATGTGATTCTAATTCCACTAGAATCGTTTTAAGGGCTGATGGCTCTCAGATGGTGTCCCTCAGTTTCAAATACTCTTCTTTTTTAATGTATCTTTCAGCCTTTTATTTATTGTAGAGTTCTCCCTGGGTATTGGATTCAGTTGCCTAATCCTACTCAGGAAATGGTTGATATCCCTACTCAATTTGATTTAGTTTAACTAGCCACTTGGTGCAGATGTTTCTCACATTTGTGCAGTCAGGTCCTGCAGCAGGACGTCATGCATCAGCAGTCACACTTCTCACAGCAGTTCTGGTTTCTCCTGCTTGAGTATTCAGCTTCTTTGATTGTTAGCACTTCGTTCTTTTCCTCTGCCTCTTTAATCAGATTAGCCTTCTGAATTGCATAGATCATAGCCTGCGCCAGGTATTCAATCTCTTTGCAGTATATTTATCTTCACAGGCAATATCCAGGTTCTTCATTTTCCACTTGTCCCATACTTCCACCAGGATGGCAGGTCATCCCCAAAGATCAGGCTGTACTTTGGGGTCTGTGAAGACAAAGCACAAGTAATTAATTGTCCTTTTCCTTATGCCAGTCTTCAATTAGTGATCTGGTAGCAGATTGGTAGGAAATACTGTTCCAGTGCTACATCTCTCCCCCAGCGTTCTCTCATTCTTTCCATGTGTGTGTTTGTGATAGGTCTGACCACTTTCTTACTACACTATTTCCTACTACTGCATACCAAAGCATGGACTACTTTTCTGCTGCTTTTTGCTTTGTCACCCCCCTTTTGCCGCTTTTACCAAAGAAGAATATCTGAGAATAAATGCTAACAAAAATAACAGGTTTTGCATATTCTAAGTCATTCATATACTTTTTTTTTTTTTCTTGTTTACTATTATTTAATGTTGCCTAAATCACTTCTTCCATCACATGGGTTGCTATCTGTAGGCCCTAAAACTAAATGCATTTCTGTGTTCAGGACATCCACTACTATTCTTTTAATGCATCCTGATCCTAATTGAAGGAAGGCTTGTCCGTTTCTACTGTGCACAAAATTTTGAACAGAGCCTGACAGCTTTTCCCTTATTTTAATAGACCTCTGCTTTCTCTTGGCTTGTGATCATCTAAATCTTTTTTTTCAAATTCTAGTCTTCCTTTCAAAGTTTACACAGTGTTTGTCACACATCTGCTCTTAGAAGGCAGTTACAACTGCAGGAGCTGACTGATTGGCAAGAATCTGTACCTCAGCGACTTAGTCTCTGCTGAAGATACCATTCCCTCCCCTCAGCCATTTCTTCTAAAAATGAGAAGAGGCTGGATGTTTCTAGAAGCAGAGTGGACATGTCTAGGAACATGTCTAGATTTGTTTTTCCCCTTCCTTGATTACCCTGTCAATCTATATGATGTTGTCTTTTATTGATAAGCCATAATAAAAACAAAGTCTATAATCATATGGGTCATGAGAAAGGAGCAGAGACAGATCTCTGATCACTCAGGATTATGAGAGGTATTTAAAGCAAGTATCAGCAAACTGGCCTTCCATCCAATGTCCACCTATCATCAGCTTGTGCTGACTGCTGTCTGTTTTCTCCCCTCTCAAAATTTCAGCAAAACCTCATATTCCATCTCAGAACCTGACACTTACCCATGTAAGATTTGCCAGGAATGAGTCACAGCCAGATCAGAGTGTGATAACTACTGTTTCTCTGTTTTCCTCAGATCTGTAGTGATCCTGGATCACATTGGCTCTCAAGTAATTTTCTTTTACTGTAAATGAGGTATCTGCCAAGACACAGGAATGCACACCTGCTACAGTCCTGGCTTATATGGTAACTATAGGCTTCTGCCTACAGAAGATTTTGCAGAGTGTCACTCATCAGCATCCTGGAGGGGTTTAACAGAGGGTTTGCCCATGTTTTTCACTGATTTGTTACACTACAGATCTTGTGTACTACACCTTATACAAGACACTTAGAATTTACTGTTAGTCCAGTAAATATTGTAACAGGTCAAACTATCTGATTAATATTGAAAAGCCTCAGAAATGCCTCATTTTTCTAATACTTCAGTTTGCCTCTAGGTCCTGAGGTTGAGTGCTTAAGTCTTCTTGATACAGACGAGGGAGCTTGCTTGTCATCAGCCCCTAAAGTCTTCACAAGAAGAGCTATGATGTTTGTGTTCAGGGGGTTCTAATTCCTCAGTCTTGTGTACCTTTGGTTTTATTTTAAAACTTTTTCCTTACAACTTCTCTCTGACCTGAATTCCAGCTAGTTTGAATACTGCACCATATCTTTACTCCAGGGCCCTCATTAGGTATCTGCCATTCTCTGCTCTTATTCCACTACTATGCAAACCTTAACTCCACTAAAATCAGTAGTTTCTGTGCTACAAAGCTATACTTTATTAATGGAGAATCAGGAGACAGAGCATTGGTTGATTTTTCAAATCCACAGCAGTTTTGCTGAAATACATTGCCAGCAGAGCTATATAAAACCACAGGTCATTGCATGAAGTTCACATTTATAATTTAGATAAGTGTCTATAACTGGAAGACCTCACAAATAACGTTGCATTACAAAGGCCTACTTTATAATCTGGCTTCTGCCTGCAATTTAGTCATTTGTCAATATAGACTGTAAAAACTTGAGCCCAGTATACTCTGGTTTAGCAGAATTGGCCAAATTCTGTTAAAGTTGTGACACGTGTCATGAAAAGCAGTGTATCTGTGATTGTTTGGGCTACAAGCACATTAGCTGATTGTATGCTACTTTCTTATATTAACCAACTGTTCTTAGAAAAGTATGCTACAGAAATACTTAAGTATTCAAAATGCTCTGTCCTGGTGAAAAACTACAAATACTCTTCATGCTTTATTTTATTCCATCTCTTTTCCCCCAAAGAGTCTGAAGAAAGAATACTTAATGCTAGAAATGGCAGTACCTGAACCAGTAGGTTTACTATGTCTCTGGAACCCATCCACTTTGTGTCGTCACTGACAATGTTCCAGGCACATTTATTGTTCTATAGATGTATTTTTGCCTTAATATCAATCTTCTCTAGATTTAACATTTTTTTTTTATCAGTGATATAGTTCACCGTCTCTGATTACTCAGATCAGCAGTAGTCAAATACCAACCATAACAGTGCACTATAAAGAAGCAATGCATTCAAAAGTCCTTCATGTCTTACCCCCATATTAAAATGTAATCTCACAAACCATAATAAGACTTCTCCGGACATTTTTATGTTGGTCATTATCTGGCTCTTTTTGTGGTTAAGGCATTAATTTATGCAAATGAAGGTATTTTTTAAATTCATAAGATCATTGTCTCGATTGTTAGAATTATTTATTCTATTTCCTTCTTCTGTTGTTTCAGCTTCACCCAGTTAGAATACAGAACTGCTTTTATGGTTCATGAATTATCTGTTGCTTCTTGACCTATGCACTCGTTCAGCTGTGTCCTCAGTAATTCCTATGTTGTCATCTATTTCAACACATGCACTAGAAAAACTCACAAAGGATTCCATCCTGGGAGCTGAGTCATCCTCTAAATCAGGCCCATCATCCTCTAAACATAAAATCTTCCTCTGCAGAACTTAAGGTCAAGTATTACTTATGTGAGATTACTCAGTATGTTTTAGCTTCTCTTACTTTAAATTGCTTGTGTGTCTGATTGAAAAACAGATAGCTCAGCACTATCAACCAAAATTTTCTTTGTATTCATACGATGTTATGTAATGTCAAAAAACTTAGTTATCCTTTTCAGTTCCATTTTCTATTTCCTTTTTTTTTTTTTTTTTTTTTTTTTTTAATTTCAAGATATACTCACATCTTTACTGGTTTATTTTTCGCACAATCCTCCTACGTTCTATGAACTATGACTACTTTCCTGTCATTCAGAAAACCTTGAGTGCTTAAAGAACATATCCTCCTGTACAATCAAATTATTATTCCAATGACACTCGTGGTGAATATCAATCTCTCTTAAGTCATCTCATATACCTACATTTAAAAGGGCTGGCTAATGAATACCTATATGAAACATCCTGAAAGTGAGGAGAAAGCAAGACCAGCTATTTCTTTTGTTTTTCCTAGCAATGTAAAATGTTGTACAGATTCCTTGTATTTTTAAATGAACAGATTTGCTTTTAATCTTGCCTTTATGTTTACTTGCTTTTAATCTTGCCTCTATGTTTATCCTCTGGTAGATTGAAAACACTTTGGAACTACTACAGGTTATTAACATTATAGGTTTTTTGTTTGTTTCCAAATTGCTGAGTGCCTTACAGCTCTGAGTACGATGTACATGAAGACTTCTGATGAACTGTGTGTAAGAGTTGCATTACAATGATTGAAATAAAAATTTTCAGCTGATTTCTCCAGTCTAGTTCTTTTCATGTTTTAAGAATATTTGTCCTAGATTTGTTTTTATAAATACCACTTTTATTAATACTGATTTTTTTTTTTTTTGGGGAGGGGGGGGGGTTGTGTTGCTCTATTTGCTTAAATCTTTATCATCTCATCACTTGTTGATTTTATTGGTTTATTGTGATTTTGTTTCACTCAGATTTTTTTTTTCCTGTCTTTTTCCAGTAAATTATGGGGCATTGATACCCTTAAAGAATTTAAAGCTACATGGAAGAAAACTGACCCCTATGCCAATAGATGAGATAGGCTTTGTGGTTTCTTCATAATCTCATTACACATTGCTAAAAGGGCAGGATTGTGGACTATGAGATACAAGTGTCATCAAAATATTTCCCTGGTTTTGTAAGGAGCTGCACAATAAACCATTCCTTTTCTGTAAAGTGAAGCGGGGGTATCAAAATTGTAAAAAAAAAAAAAAAAAAACAACACTGCCAGCAACAGAAAAGTAATTGCTACATGTTTCTTATCTGTTCTCTTTCTATAGAGCAACATTAAGAAAAACTTACCACCTGTTGCCTGCTGTTTCTCTTTAATATTGAAATGCTTTGCAAATTTAACTTAGCACATTACTTAAGTGTCATGCCCCAGTTTCTCCTCCTCAGAATAAAGTCAATTGTTTCAGGTTTTTCATCTGTCCTGCTTGTTCACATGATTTCATTTGTGTGTTGGGGACCAATTTTTGGTAAACATCAGGAGCTCTTTTCACATTGACAAGACTGAGGAACTAAAGTGGGTTGTTTGGGTTTTGTTTTTTTTTAATTTCCATAGTAAATTACATTCATTTTATAACCTATTTAATACTCAGAAACATTAAAACAAGCCTTTTTATAAATTTGAATCAGGTACATTGTGCCTTTCAGGTTAATATATTTTATGTACTACTCTGAGTGCAAGTTTTCATATTGACTGAAAGAGATTTGATTAGTTTTATTCTTTTCTTTTCAAAGGTCTTCTGCACTGTATATTAGCTCTGTTACTAAAAAGTATAAAATCTTTGATAACTTCCAATTATGTTAGACAAGATTCAACAAGGCCTTTAATTTCTTTTGTAAACTTGCATAGTTAAGAAGAAAATAATCTTCCAAGAATACGGTATTTGTGTGTAAATACAATATTGTCATTCATAGTTACAAATAATACTCAGAGGTTTTAGCTGAGCTATTTAAAAATCAAAACCAGCACAATCAGAATGTAGTTGTGTTTGGAGGAGCAGTACATAAAAGCTATCCCTCAAGAACATACCCTTCTAAAGGGTAACCAAATATAATTATTTCATGTGGTGCTATATAATTGAGATGACTTTTGGAATTCCCCCTCTTGTGACACTTTTAATCTAGCTGTTAAGTTTGACAGGGTCAAAACTGCTCCTACCACGGGTTAGGCAATACTTTTAGTGCTAAGAATAGCTCATTAAAGGTGGATGGAAAGTCTCCTTTTCCAATGTACATATTAATTACTGTAACACTCAGTGGATTTATCTTTGCTGGCAGGATGATATACCTTGCTGCTGTATTAATGCAAACAGAGTTTTTGTTGATTAAAGCTGTCATTTGTCTGGAATAAGAAGATATAGTAAAAGCATGGAAAATGGAGCAAGGTTTTGTAAAAAAAAAAAAAAAAAAAAAGGTTCTGTTCTAAGCAAGCAAAACAGCATCTATTTCTTTTTAGAGAGAGAGTTTGAATTGAACAGAGGACTTTTGAGTCAGTAAGCTCTGATGATCTGATCCACTGTTGTTCTGGACCTCAGATGACCCCCTGCTGAATTATTGGCTCTGCTTTTGGCTTTGCAGCAATGTTAACCAGTGGCAGAAAACATGTTAGAAAAACTTAACAGTGTCATTGAACCTTGGAATTGACGTGTGCAATTCCAGGGACATCTGCAGCATGAAGGCAGAAGGAAAACACTCCTTTCCTCCTCCAATACACATGGAAAACTCTTGTTAAGGAAGAAGGGCTAGAGAATATGTACATCACTCGATCCATGTCATCTTTTTTCCCCCACAGGAGCATCCTTACCCATTCCACTGTTCTCTGCCCCAGCACAGAGAGAGTCACCATGTAACCACAGTTTAAGAAGTCTGCTACAATGTGATTTTCTGGTCAATCTAAAATAATTTCTTTGGTTCACTTTCCAGAATGCAGTGCACTGCAAGTAAAATATACCACTAAGAAATTAGTGACATATACAGCCTTACCTGACTTTCCTTTCAGGTGCTGAAATAAGATACTAATTTTCTCTAAAGTGTATATGGATAGATGCCTAAAGTTTATGAACTGCCAAATGTGACTTAGGGATAACTGCCTGAGTTGCAAGGCAAGCAAGAAGCTTCCAAGCAATGGGTAATGACAGTCCTTGTCTAAGATCCAGTTAAGGGTTCACTGCTCTTACTGACAGGTGCAAACCATCTGTAGAGATTTTCCAATAGAAAAGGGATCTCCAGGGGCATCTTCAGGTCATCATCATTACAAAGTGACAAAGCATATAAGAAAGATTTCAGTGTACTTTCAAAGCACATCATACTAGGGGAAAAAATACAAAATAAACAATCTCAGCATAATTAGGTAGAAGATAATTAGCTAACGAGTCATATTTAAAAAAAAAGCCACCACTACTGATGCAGAGGTGAAGTAAAAAAAAAAGTCATTTAGAATGCCTTATTTTCATACTTGTAATAAAAAAAAAAAATCACAGTATCTTATTAGAACTTGGCCAATTCTTCAACACAAACCTAACCAAAATATTACATAATTATTTATTTAACTGTGACACACTATTGTTGAAAGGAAATGCAAATCATTAAATCTTCTAGAAACCTTTTCTCCAGTTGTTTAAAATCTTTTTTTATGAATTTGAAATCTTGTCTGTGCATTGTTTTTGTTCTGGAGGTAATGCACAGATAATCTGAAACTAGCATTTGGATCTGGAAAATTAAGTTCCTTTGGCTTATTTTAACTGAACTTTCATAATATTCCCATTAGCTGTGGATACTTTGCAGGCTGCTGTTGCTGGATGTTTTGGTATGGTGAGGTCAAATGCTTTTGTGAATATTTAAAATCTGGGTTTTTTTTTCTATAATGCTGTGATCATCACAACCCAAATGAAAGAGTAAATTACTGAGCATGTTCTTTACCAATTTAAACAAGTATTCTCAAAAGAATTTTCAACATTCACTGACTGGCAGACATCGATGCCTTTATATCCAGTAGTTCTGTCTCCCATGGAACAACAGCAAGCAACAGAGAGTTGTTGGACCTTGCCTCTACCTAATCTCTTCAGTGCAGAGTTGTTTTTGAGTGACAAGGCTCAACCCATAAATTACTGTAGCAGAACTCCCCCTAGACACTCCTTTTTAAATCTAATGCCCACAGCATTCCATATTCTTTATTTCTGCATTTAAATTTCCTCAGAAGTGCATCAAATGGTTGATTTCAGCATATCTTATTCTTTCTACCTTGAATGTCCTATAGCTGCCACATTTTGTCACACAATCACAGAATCAACCAGGTTGGAAAAGACCTCTAGGATCTTCAAGTCCAACCTATCAGCTAACCTTTCTAATTAACTAAACCTTGGCACTAAGTGCCTCACCCAGTCTCCTTTTAAACACCGAGCCCTTTGTTTTTAATCTTAACACTAAAAGTCAAACAACTCTTTGCTTCTGAATGACTGTTCCCTCTGAG
Source organism: Ramphastos sulfuratus (assembly GCA_013399055.1). Lineage (NCBI taxonomy): Eukaryota > Metazoa > Chordata > Aves > Piciformes > Ramphastidae > Ramphastos > Ramphastos sulfuratus. Next base: position 30,669 of record WBNM01036326.1, on the reverse strand, counting down.
TAGTAGACCAGCATGCAATGATTTGCCACCTCTCCTAGAACTGTTTTACAGAAAAGGCAAAATGTTTCTTAGTCTGTGACTTGCTGTAATGCTTATCCACTCAAATACATAGAACCATAGAATGGTTTAGGTTAGAAGGGATCTTAAAGCTCATTTAGTTCCAGCCTCTCTGCCATGGGCAGGGACACTTTCCACTAGACCAGATTGCTCCAGGCCTTGTCCAAACTGGCCTTGGACACTTCCAGGGAGAGGGCATCCTCAGCTTCCCTGGGTACCTGTTCCAGTAGCTCACTGCACTCACTGCAAAGAATTTCTTCCTAATATCCGTTCTAAATCTACCCTCTTCCAGCTTAAAATCATTACCCCTTATCCTATCACTGCAAGTACCTGTAAAAAGTCCCTGCCCAGCTTTCTTATAGGCCCCCTTCAGGTACTGGAAGGCTGCTATAAAGTTTTCCCAGAGCCTTCTGCAGGCTAAATAGCCCAAATTCTCAGAGCCTATCCCCATAAGAGAACAGTCCTCTGAATATCTTTGTGGCACTCATCTCTCATCTGAACCCAATGGTTTGATGTCCTTTTTGAAGTAAGTTGACTCACAGCAGATACACCAAGCAGTATGGCCATTGTCACAGGTTCCCCACGTGACACCCATCATTGATTTTTTTCACTTCCAGTCTAGAGATGCTAGCCACCTCTCTCTTCCCAAGTTGGGTTTACCCTGAGTTTTGATTGCATCAGGAAAAGTGTGTCCAGCAGGCCTAAGGAGGTTCTTCTCCCCCTTTGCCCTGGTGAGACCACACATGGAATACTGTGTCCAGTTTGGGGCTTCCCAATTTAAGAGAGACAGGGACCTGCTGGATTAGTTGGGGCAGTTAACAAGGCAGGAATGATAAAAATATTTTTATATTCCCAAAATCCTGACCCCCAAACTATATACAAAGTAGTTAAATTTTGCTTAAGGGTTCTAATTCAGTTGGGAAACCTTCACAAGGATGCTTATTGGCAATTTTAGTAATTTAGGAAAATCAGAAAAATGGAAGAGGCTAAGCCACAAAGTAGTTTTACTTCACTTATAAATAAGAGGCAACCCAGAGCCCTAGGGAAAGTCTGATCTACTCATGGTGATGCTGTAGGAGTTTAGACATAGTCCCTGGCTTCTTTGTGGCAGTGTCTGGAACTGCAAATTATAATCCAGTCATGGATTCGCGTGGCAAAGAGTCCAATGCGAATAAAACCCAACAAAGTCAAAGTGTCTCAGACACAGCTTCCACGAGGCAAATCTCGTGGAGCAGCACTGCCTTAGCAGTGCAGGGCAAAGCCAAACTGCTTGTCATGTTCCTACAAGCAGCAGTGGTTTATGGCAGAGACAGGTCCTTCCAGCAGGAAGTCAGGATGCAGTGGTCCAAAAATGGGAACTGCATGCTTTCTTGTCAGCCTTCAAGGCCCACCTCGCCAGTGAGTCCAGTTGCCATATATATATGCTGGGCGCGATTTGCTCTTCCCCATTCAAGCCTGCAGGGGTGGGAGAGGCAGCTTCTTGCCTGCTTCTTCCCCTATTCAAACCACCAGATCCAGAGGTGGGGGGATAGGGAAAACAGTTTTGTGCTTTCTTCTTTCCCCATTCAAACCTCTGGAGACAGAGAGTGAGGAAGGTAATTTGGAGTGCCCTGCCACAGAAAGTCCAATGAAGAGCCACTTGGATGATTAGGGGACTTGACCATCTCCCCTATGAAGAGAGACTGAGAGACCTGGGGCAGTTTAGCTTGGAGAAGACTGGGAGGGGATCTGATTAATCTCTGTAAATATCCGAAGAGTGGGTGTCAAGTGGAGTGGGCCAGTCTCTTTTTGGAGGTGTGTATTAGTAAGACAAGGAAAAATGAGTACAAACTTGAACATAAAAGGTTTCACCTCAACATGAGGAGAAACTTCTTTCCAGTGAGGGTGACAGAGCACTGGAACAGGCTGCCCAGGGAAGCTGCAGAATCTCCTCTGGAGACTTTCAAAATCCACCTGGGTGCATTCCTCTGTGAACTACCCTAGGTCATGCTGCTTTGGCAGGGGGATTGGGCTCAACGCTCTCTGGAGGTCCCTTCCAACCTCTAACATTCTGTGATTGTAAATTTTAAAATGAGAAAGCAGACCTATAACCTGGAGACAGGCAAAGTAGCTTGTTCCACAGTTAAGTTTCACAATTTCAATTTTTGTAACTCAATTTATTCTGGGAAATATTGCTAGGCACAGTCTGGTTCCCTGTTTCCTTGATTCTTTGATTAATTTCAAGCAAATTCATCATGAAAATATCAACCAGTTATACTGAGATACATGTAATATTCATGAAGCACATATCCCCCAGTCTAATAAAGTTGGAGGCCACTTACCTTGCTGGTTAGCTTTCAGTCAGTGTAAGGAAGGATCGAATTATGACCATTTACTACAGTTATTAGAGAAATCTAAGGCTGTTTATTTTAACTCCTACATTAACTAAGCATGACTGTTTTTTATGGGATGATTCTTGGTAGTATTACAGATGGCAAAAAGGGATGTTTTTTGGAGGACCTGATGCTTTAGCCACCCTAGACAGCTTATGTTCCTCCCTTCTCGGAGAAACATCTGTGGGAGAAGTGGTGGCAGCCTGAGGCCTCAGAACTGAGTTCCTCAGGCACAGTTCACAGATAAACCGGTTTACTGCAGTTCATTTCCTAATCTACCTCATGGCACTCTACAGTATTATATTCACCTTTCTCACCCTCAGGGTTTTTCCTTTTTTATTTTTCCTTTTAACCTGCAATATGGTTATAGACCATACTTAATTCTGAAGAGCGAGGATGTTAATTGGGTTGAAAATGGTAATGATGCATCTAATTCTGTCTTATCTGTGGTGCTTTTAGGACACGAGTGTATATGCATCCAAGAACAGAAACTTGAACACATTTTTCTGTGTTGTACCTAGGCCCTCTTTTGACCCATTTTCAGTGGCACATTACACAGTGAATCAAGTGTGATTCCCACAATATTTTCCTCGTTCTGTTTCTGAGCAAGAACAGGTATATGCTTAAGACTATTTTAATATTTACTGCCTCAGTTAAAATATAATTAGCTCTCTGAAAAGGAAGGGGTTTAACCACCTCCACTTCAGCTGAGACCTCTATGACCTTTACATTTCAGGTTTCTATTTGCTTCTTCAGCTATTTAAATTGCCAGTCAAGGAGAGGTTTAAGTCTGCAGTATAATAATACTTACAATTACTAGCAAATAGCATTTTAAAGCATTAACTCATCTGTCCTTACCACATCCGTATCAGGCAGGCAAATAAATGTTATTATCCTCATTTTACAAACACATTGATTAAGTGACTTACCTAAAGGCTATACATCAATTTTAGTGTCAGTGCCATTAGCATATAGAAACTCCTGCATTGCAGTCACAGAAAAAAATAGTGGCCTGTATTATAAAGTACACCTTCCCTCTGGAACAAGCAATCACTTCTCATCTATGTAGCCTTGATAGGATTTACCCACTTCACATCCCCCATATGCTTGTGTGCTTTGTCAACCTGTTATGCTGCTTCATGATGGTAGCTCAAAATGGTGTGTTTCTAACATAGGCAACTTTTATATCTACCTTCTGTTTTCAACCAAAGGGCTGGAAAACATTGCCTGGAGAACCTGCAAAACTTCCACATTGTTGGCTGAGCTTGTAAAGGCAGAGGGTGAAGGAAGAAAAAGGAACTTGTGCTACAGTCCAAAGGGCAATGTGAAGATGATCAATGATCTGTGGGAGCAGCAGGATCACGATTTGGATGAAATTAGGAAAAGCTTCAGCTATTTTAAGAGATTTTTTTGCTTCTTCAGCTAAGCAGATTTTCAGTTTCTAGGTTGTGTACAACAAGTGCAATTCACTTATCTGTTGGTGCAGTAGCTACTCTTTGGAAGTCGCAGTAGTTGCACAAGTAACATTGGAAGCTGAGTCTTCAGCTCTAAAATGTGATCTTCAGTCTGTTGCCCTGTTGGGAAAATGGCTTCATTTTAAAGGTCCTGGTTTTAAATTTGGAATAGATTTTGGATTTTATCTTCGTTGTCTAGTTTAGACAGACAGACTTTGCCTCAATCTGACTGATTGATGGGCAAGACAAACCTTACATGTGTGCAGTAAGTATAACAAATGAAAGTATAGCAAGTAACATCATGACTAGATGATCTTTCAAGGTCCTTTCCAGCCCTTAACATTCTGTGATTCTGTGATCATAGCATGGAGAAATCTGTTAAATAATACTAAGTTTCTAATGTTGAAAACCTTCCCTATTTAGAAGTAGATATTTCTAAGGAAAAATATGATGGTGGCTGTATGTGTTCCCCTACAAATCCTCCCTACCTGGAAAAAACAAAACACAGAAACTCAGGATAGCTAATTAAGCCATCTACACGCAAGTATAACAATGTTTTGTTCTGATTTGGGTGCAGTTCACAAACTCTTTCTAACACAGCTTCTAAAAACCTGGTAGAAAATAAAAATATTTGTAGCTCTTTAGAACTGCAGTAGCATAGTTACTCAGCAAATCCATAAATCCGTCATTAAAGCCCACAGTGTCATTTGCCAACACATGAATTTGACCTAGTCATTGAAGCTGATACTGTGCCAATGTGTGAAAGCAGATACATTGAAAAACTGCCCAGCANGCTGCAGCCCTCTGATCATCTTCATGGCCCTCCTCTGGACCTGCTCCAACACTTCCATGTCCTTCGTGTGCTGGGGGCTCCAGAACTGCACACAGTGAACATTTACTTTTTTTTTTTCTCTTTTAAAAGATTTTTTTTTTTTTTTGCATAAAACTAATATCGTTGAGTTTATTGCTTGCGAATCACTTGCAGATTGCAGTATCAGAACTCATTTGGTAAGTTTGTGCCTGTCAGAATTCTATATTAGGTCCATTATTCATTAANAGTCTTCAGCTCTAAAATGTGATCTTCAGTCTGTTGCCCTGTTGGGAAAATGGCTTCATTTTAAAGGTCCTGGTTTTAAATTTGGAATAGATTTTGGATTTTATCTTCGTTGTCTAGTTTAGACAGACAGACTTTGCCTCAATCTGACTGATTGATGGGCAAGACAAACCTTACATGTGTGCAGTAAGTATAACAAATGAAAGTATAGCAAGTAACATCATGACTAGATGATCTTTCAAGGTCCTTTCCAGCCCTTAACATTCTGTGATTCTGTGATCATAGCATGGAGAAATCTGTTAAATAATACTAAGTTTCTAATGTTGAAAACCTTCCCTATTTAGAAGTAGATATTTCTAAGGAAAAATATGATGGTGGCTGTATGTGTTCCCCTACAAATCCTCCCTACCTGGAAAAAACAAAACACAGAAACTCAGGATAGCTAATTAAGCCATCTACACGCAAGTATAACAATGTTTTGTTCTGATTTGGGTGCAGTTCACAAACTCTTTCTAACACAGCTTCTAAAAACCTGGTAGAAAATAAAAATATTTGTAGCTCTTTAGAACTGCAGTAGCATAGTTACTCAGCAAATCCATAAATCCGTCATTAAAGCCCACAGTGTCATTTGCCAACACATGAATTTGACCTAGTCATTGAAGCTGATACTGTGCCAATGTGTGAAAGCAGATACATTGAAAAACTGCCCAGCATTTATGATAGATGCTGATATTTCAGACCAGCCTTACAGACGATGAATTATGTTCTTAATCAGCATACGTGACAATGTTAAATTTAGAAGTGAATTTTTAAATAGTTGCCAAGTTTTAACTGAAGGTCATTTGTAATTTTTTTTCTTTAACCTATGCGCATGTAGACACTCACAGGAAATATGTAAACTTACCTTCAAGAGACCTCAAATATTAACCATATAANCAGATTGCAGTATCAGAACTCATTTGGTAAGTTTGTGCCTGTCAGAATTCTATATTAGGTCCATTATTCATTAACAGGAAAAAAATAAAAAAGCATCTTTTTAAACAAATGCTTAATAGTGCACACTCTGCTGGCTTGATCTTCTAGGCAACTCTAGTCCTTTCACCTGAGAATTATTAAGGTGTCATATACAGAAGTGGTAAATTCATCTGCATTAAAATGTGATAAAGGGTTAATCTTGCCTAGTTAAAGATTCAAATCAGGGCTGGGTGGCCATAGATGTCATTATGTGTTCTGAAGCCTGGGAAATATTGTATCGCACCACAACTTAAAATGCTTAAGGACTTCACAACCTTAATTGTGTTTTTAGTGATGGCAGCTCCATTCAATTATGTACTCCAGCTTATTATTAATAATAATTTTTAAAAAGGCACTTGGGTGTTTAAAATGGTATTGTGGTACATCTGTCCTGCAGGGCTGCTGCATTATTTGGGGTATGCCCTATTGTCTTCAGTGGTAGTTGTGGGAGCCAAGGAATACAAACCAAAGACTTCTGCACTGGGGGAAAAAAAACAACCAATCAACCAACCAACAAAAACCCAGAGCAACATAACCAATTACATACTCAAGAATGAACCACTTAATAAGAAAGACAATAATAATGGAAGATAATATTTGCATGAAAATTACATGGGTTTCTCTCCAGCTTCAATGTTCTGTGAAGCTAGTAGCTATCTACTGTTTTCTGAGGTGCATTGCACTACTTTAGTGGGAACCTCATTTGTGGCTGATCCTCAGGTAATACCACAAACATGACTGGTGAAGAGAGGTTTTCTTATAGTTCTTCCTGGTTTGTAATTTATTTTACTGGGCTTCTCATAAACCTCTATACTACTTCCTTGCTAGGAAAAAAAAATAATGATTTTCACTAGGCACTTAGATTCCAATCTGCTAAAGCACTTAGAGGCATGACTATGCTCATCTTCTGCAACTTTTAACAGTCTCACTGCATTTGATGAAACTTCTCACATCATGAAAGTCACAGGCATGCTTTAGTATTTCACTGGATTAAGGCTTAGCCATTTTTCCTTTCTTTGCATTTATTTCTAAGACCAAGCTTCTTAAGACTATACTGGGTCAATGAGACTTCAGCATTTTATAACAGTTTTCAGCTCAATTTTCTTATTCATGTATTGACTGATAACTTATCTCTTTCATCATTCACTTCCAGAATCCACTCACTATTTTAATAAATAAGTCAGGGTGTGTAATGAAATTAAATATTCAGCCGTCCTTTCAGAAGTTAAATTTATCCAGTGAACAGGATGGTGCAGAAAGCCTTCAGAAGCCCTTACAAACAAAAGTATTTGTCCAGAAACACGTTTTATGCAGTAACTATGGGTGAAATTATCTTTGCTTCTCATATACAAGAAGTCAGGGTAGATGATGCCAGGTTGGATGAGACCTTGAGTGAACTGTACTAGTGGGAGATGTCTCTGCCTATGGCAGGGGTTTGGAACTAGATAATCCTTGAGGTCCCTTCCAACCTTACCATTCTATGATTCTATGATCAAAACACTCCCATGTGGCCTGGAAAATCTCTGATGTATTTGGAAGCTTATGACTGCAGTATCAGATCAATGATATGTTGTCTTTGTTTCAAAAGAACAATCCTCTGTGATCATTGCTGCTGCATTAGCTGATCATTTCAAATTAACATAATACAAAACATTTTCCAGAAAAAAAAATCAATTCAAATTCTTATCTCCAGAATTCCAATTTTAAGTGTGGAAGAAAAGTGGAGAAAATAGGTGTTTGTGTGAAGAAGGTGCCTTATATTTCCCCACCAACCCTTCTGTGGTGGGCTGACCCTGGATGAATGTCAGACGCCCACCAGACCCAGCCTATCACTCTCCTCCTCAGCTGAACAGAGGATAAAAAAAACAGCAAAATGTTGTGTCAAGATTAGGACAGGGAGATCACTCTGCCATTCCTGTCATGGGCAAAACAGACTCAGTGGGAAATTTGTTTCATTTGTTACTAATTAAATCAGAGTAAAATAATGAGAAATAAAATCAAATCTTAAAGACATCTTCCTTTCATCCCACCCTTCTTCTCAATTTAACTTTACTCTTGATTTTCTCTGCCTCCTCCCCTCCAGCCTCACATAGGAACAGTGAACAGGAGCTGTGATCAGTTCAGGATTTTCTCTGCCTCCTCCCCTCCAGCCTCACATAGGAACAGTGAACAGGAGCTGTGATCAGTTCAGGAGTTTCCCTCTCCCCACACTTAGAAAGTCACCAGACTAGGTCAGATGAAAGTAATATTCACAGCACAGCACATATTTATAAGCATATATATACAATATTTACAATTATATACAAGTTAGAAGTAATACAGAAATTTTAAAAGGTCCCTCCCAAGCAGTGAGACTGCCCAGAAGGGCTCCCATTTAACTCCCCTTCTCCTTTCCACCCTATCCCTTATCTCAGAAATAACCAGATAAGCCCCACATAGCTCACATGATTAATTTGCAGAGGTCTGAGGTGAGATGCCAGAAGCCAACATGGAGCTAAAAGGAAATGGTTAGATCAGGTTACATAGATTTCATGCAGAGGAGTAAAGGGAAGATGCAGCCAGGCACACAGACCCAAGAAGTAGTGAGAGACTTTGTTTGTATTTTGACTATGTCCCTCAGCAGAACCAATGAGTGATCTAGAATCAGTATTATTTCTTTTTCACAACCAATCATCTAATTTCTCTCATTAAAATAGCCCAATTAGCCTCAAACTAGCACATCACCCCACCCTTCTTCTCAGCTTAACTTTACTCCTGATTTTCTCTACCCCTCCAGATGCATATAGGGACAGTGCATAGGAGCTGTGATCAGTTCATCACACATAGTTGCTGCTGCTCCTTCCTGCTCAGCAGGGAGAGCTCCTGGCATTCTTACCACTGGTTAAATGAAATCTCTATTCCAGCACTTGGAGCGCTTCCTCCTCCCTTTTTCTTCACTATTCTTGGTTCCTGCAGAGTTGTTTCTTTCCTATGTTCTCACTCCTCTCTCCAGCTACAGTTCCAATTGCACAGTAACTTTTCCCTGCCTCTTAAGTGTGTTCTTGCAGAGATGCAATCACCATTGCTGATGGGCTTGGCACTGGCTAGCAATGGGTCGTTCTTGGAGCCAGTTGTCATTGATTCTATGAGACATGAGGGAAGCTTCTAGCAACTTCTCACAGGTGCTATCCAAGTTGAGCCACCACTAACAAAACATTGCCATGCAAAACAATGCAACCTCTTATGGTACCTTTCAAATAAATCACTTCATGTAACTCACAACTTCTAAAGAGATGTGAAGGTTATGGCACTGCACTCATTTCAAAGTAGATTGTATATTAAAAATAAAAATCGTATCCTAAATTGTATCTAAATTGTATACAAAAAATAAAAAACTCAAAAGAGTTTGCCTTCCTTGAGTCTGGAGGTGAAATGGTAAATATTTAATACAGGAAATGCTCCTGAAGTTTTGTACTTCTTTGTGTTTCTCTATAACAAANCTCACACTGCAGGCTCATGTTGAGCTTTTCATCACCCCAGACCCCCAGGTCCTTTTCCTCAGGGCTGCTCTCAGCCATTCCCCACCCAGCCTGGATTTGTGCTTGGGATTGTGCCTACCCAGGTGCAGGACCTTACACATGGCCTTGTTGAATTTCATGAGGTTGGTCTGGGCCCACCTCTGCAGCCTGTCCAAGTCCCTCTGGATGGATCCCTGCCCTCTAGCAAGTCGACTGTGCCACACAGCTTGGTGTCATCTGCAAACTTGCTAAGGGTGCCCTGATTCCTCTGTCCATGTCACTGAGAAAGATGTTAAACAGCACTGGTGCCAGCACGGACGCCACTTGGCACTGGTCTACAGGTGGATACTGTGCCCTTGATCACCACTCTCTGCATGCCACCATCCAGCCAATTCCTTATCCAGCAATATATAAAGAAATAAATTTCTAAGCGCATAGCTTCCAGGTACCACACTTACAGATAATCAAGTTTCCATAGTATAGATGCAAAATCCTCATCCTGCAAAATCATGTGAAAATTTGTACCGACAATAATAGCCCTGATAAAGACAATGAGAATGTGAGAAGCTACCATTCACTGTTGAAAAATATCACCTAGGGATAAAATCATTCCCTTCACACAGTGCAATAACTAAATGGACATAAAAACCCCCTGTTTCCATATACTTTACTGTCTTGATATCACTAGAACATGATATATATGTCACACAGAATATCTATATATATATGCAATACATATATATACAAATATTATGCAAGTACTGTTGGTAGCAGTGTTCACAGTGCAGCATTTGTACTTTAGCCCACTTTTCAAACTGGGGAAATTACAAAGGCATAAGACTGACAATCTTAGTTCTTTCTTTGCAAGTTCTGAATAGCTGAAGATAATGTATTTCTAATTCTGATTGTTAAAAGATATTTACCTAGGTGAAAAACCTATTAGGAGGAAACAGATGATGCACTGTGTGTAATGGAGTGAAGCAAAGAATCTTTTTTGCCAGGAGCCATCATCCCAAGGAGGTGCTGTAGCTCCTTTGGAAAATTTATTTCAGAATGTAACTATCTACCTACCTATCTATCTATCTATACATATATATATATTAAGGTAAGAGCTAAATAAGAGTGTTCTGGCAGGAAGAAAAGCATAAGTATGGAGTACAAGAGAACAAGTACAACTAAAAAATGCCTGACTGGATATTTCAGTTCCCTCTCCAATCATCTTCCAACGTTGTCAAATCCTCATAGCCCCAGCTCAGATCATTGGTCTCTGTCTGAATGATATCAAAGAGGCTTGGGGTTTTTTTTTTGTTGTTGTTCTTTTGTTGTTTTTTTGTTTTGGTTTTTTTTTTTTTCTCTCCCTGAAGATGGGAAAATAATATATTGTAAAAGCTAGCTGGCATAGAAACAGTAAGTCTCCACAAATCTTTATTGATCCTAACACCTCCCTCCCAAAAGCAAAAGCAAACACCATAGGCACTGAAAGTCCAAAGTTCTTAAAACAACTTACACATAGGAAACAGCAAAGGTGTTTTCTAGGCCTCATCTCTTCACTAGAACATAATGTGAGCTAGGTTGGAGGTAGTATCAATTCAACAGCCCCCAAGGCTCATATTACTTACCTTACTTCTTACTTGGCAGCATAACCCTGGTGGAGCCTTGACATGGAACTTGCACAGAGGTTGCTCATTAAGTCCCAGGCTGTCTATTCTGTGTTAAACCAGCTTGTTACTTTCAGCAAAATCAAGTGAAACGAAACATCCTCCAAAAAGCTGCACTGCAAATTAAATTGATTTTTTTTTAAGTACTGTAAGAAGATATTATCATTGTCCTTTTGTTCTGCAAAGTACAAGAGAATGCTTTCTTCAAGCAGCTTTAAGACAAGAGACTCCCATCTTTCAAAAAGCAGCTATCAGAGTATATCAGTAGTAAAAGGCACAGCATAGTCCACAAATACATGTACATAGCCACCATGCTGCACATACTACCTCATGTGGCTTCTGCTGTCTGACTAATAAAGCTGTCATGAATATTAGGAGGGTGCAAAACTCAGTTTGGTATCTAGTTGATAACTAGAGCTCCTGGAGCTGAATTTCCAGAGTACACTACCTTAAAGCTATCTTAAGTATATCTGTACCCACATGCAGTTCATATAGACCTTAGAGATATATTTGAGATGATGCAAATGCTATTCTTCAGAAATTTTTATTGATTTCTTTCCCCAAGTGTACTAGGACTGGAATCGTAATGATCAGCTCTGTTTCAGATCTGTTCTAAATAGGTAAAATGCCATCCAGGATTAGATTTTAGGTTCTTTTTTACAACAAATACAAAAGACAAACCATGTAGTTTGCAAAGAGACCTGAATTTCCTGGCAGTTCACAGGATTGAGTGTTTTGGTTTCAGATTATTCCTAGTTTAAATGTACTGGTACCTCATAGAAAATCCTAGTAGCTGCAAAATGCAAATTCTTGATAAACTGCATGCCAAACTGTCTTTCCTTTTAGCTTTCCAAACTTTGTTAAGGTGAAACATATACAAATAAACTCTTCAAAAAGAGCTGAAGTGTGATTTTTTTTTTCCTTAAAAATACATTTCCACCATGAGATTCATGATGCCTTAGGAAAATGGCTGTTTTTAATTAGCTGTCTATTTCTGCCTAAGCATGCTGGGAAAAAGAGATATTTGCATACTTTACTTTTCTGACACGTATTTCACAGTATCACAGTATCACCAAGGTTGGAAGAGACCTCAAAGATCATCAAGTCCAATCCGTTACCACAGACCTCAAGACTAGACCATGGCACCAAGTGCCACGTCCAAACGTGCCTTGAACACCTCCAGGGACGGTGACTCCACCACCTCCCTGGGCAGCCCATTCCAGTGGGGAATGACTCTCTCAGTGAAGAACTTTCTCCTCACCTCCAGCCTAAACTTCCCCTGGCACAGCTTGAGACTGTGTCCTCTTGTTCTGGTGCTGGTTGCCTGAGAGAAGAAAGCAACCTCCTGCTGGCCACAACCACCCTTCAGGTAGTTGTAGACAGCAATAAGGTCTCCCCTGAGCCTCCTCTTCACCAGGCTAAACAATCCCAGCTCCCTCAGCCTCTCCTCATAGGGCTTGTGCTCGAGGCCTCTCACCAGCCTCGTTGCCCTTCTCTGGACACGCTCAAGCACCTCAATGTCCTTCTTAAATTGAGGGGCCCAGAACTGGACACAGTACTCAAGGTGTGGCCTAACCAGTGCAGAGTACAGGGGGAGAATGACCTCCCTGCTCCTGCTGGCCACACTATTCCTGATGCAGGCCAGGATGCCATTGGCCTTCTTGGCCACCTGGGCACACTGCTGGCTCATGTTTAGGCGGGTGTCAATCAGCACCCCCAGATCCCTTTCTGTTTGGCTGCTCTCCAGCCACTCCGACCCCAGCCTGTAGCTCTGCATGGGGTTGTTGTGGCCAAAGTGCAGCCCCCAGCACTTGGATTTGTTGAAAGCCATCCCCTTGGACTCTGCCCATCTGTCCAGGCGCTCGAGGTCCTGCTGCAGAGCCCTTCTGCCCTCCAACCCACCAACATCTGCCCCCAGCTTGGTGTCATCTGCAAACTTGCTGATGACTGTCTCGATGCCCTTGTCCAGATCATCAATGAAGATGTTAAAGGGGATGGGGCCCAGTACTGATCCCTGGGGGACACTGCTAGTGACAGGCCTCCAGCTGGATGTGGCACCATTCACCACCACTTGTAGGGGAGGGCAAGAGAAAACTTAGAATGGTAGAAGGATCCAAGTGGAGCAGTCTCAATGGAACAGTTATAATTTCATTTTATCCTCCAAATAGTGCCAGTCCTAGGTTATATCTGTTGGATCTGTATTTCTTGGCTAGGAATCTAACATGTAATTTTTTAAATCTGTCCCAAGACAGAGTAATGATGTTTTTAAACCTTTCCAAACCTTGTGAACTACTCACAACAATATTATTAGCTTTATTACTTTTACTCTTCCTTGCAAAAATAGGTGATTTGGGAGTACAGGCACAAAAGACAAAGTGTCTTAAGTACTCAGAGGTAGTGCTATCTGTGTCCTTCTGCAGCTTCAATAGTCACTCCTTGAGCTGAATAAAAGACAAGTTCCTGTACTGCCTGATTGAAAACTTTCAGTGGTGCTAATTAAATAGCATGCATGGCCCCAGGTAATGGCAAGTCACATATCAGAGTCTGCTATTGTTAATTGTATTTTTTATTGTTTTGCTATCAGTTTGTAATTGTGTATGTGTGAGATAAATGCAGCAATTTTCAGGAGACCCTTCTGCATCAGTAGTCACGCTTACCACTTTACATCTTCAGGTAACTAATCCCATGTCTCTTATAGAATCATAGAATGGTAAGGTTGGAAGGGACCTCAAAGATCATCCAGCTCCAACCCCCTGCCATAGGCAGGGACACCTCCCACTAGCACAGGTCACTCAAGGCCTTGTCCAACCTGGCCTTGAACACCTCCAGGCAGGGAGCAGCCACAGCCTCCCTGGGCAACCTGTTCCAATGCCTCACCACCCTCACTGCAAGATCTTCCTCCTAATATCCAGTTTCAATCTCCCCTCTTCCAGTTTAAACCCATTGCCTCTGGTCCTGTCATTGCAAGACCTTGTAAATAGTCCCTCCCCAGCCTTCCTGTAGCCCCCCTTATAGCAGGGCTGCTCCAGCCCTCTGCTCATCTTCGTGGCCCTCCTCTGGACCTGCTCCAGCAGTTCAGTGTTCCTGTGCTGGGGGCTCCAGAACTGTACACAGTACTCCAGATGCCCAGATTATGTCCATATGCAAAATGAAAGAAAAAAGGTGACATTACTTTTACAAAACTGCACAGCAAATCAGTAGCAGAATGAGGAGATAACCCAATCCCTTCTGCCTCCCAGCATCCTGCCACTTGCATGTCTCCTGGACCAACTTGCAAACAAGTCTGGTGGCTGCATGCTTGCTGAAGTGCATTTGTTTGAGTTGTCTTGTTAGGAGTTTAACTTCATAACATCATGTGCTACCAACACAAGCATGTCGTTGCAATTTAGCATGCATTTTATTGGTGTGTTCTATATCTCATATCCATGGCCAATACCATAGGCTACTTATCTGTAGCAAAGCTCTTGAACACAATGGAAAAGATACAATCACAAATGAAAAGGTAACTGCAGACCAGCAACTTACAAATACTCAAATTCCATGACACTACCAAAAGAAACAATGCTGCAAGAGCAATCCTTTTAAAACTTACTGTCTGACAGGTAAAAAGTGTTGGGTGTGGAGGTGCTCTTCAGTCATCCCTGAGCTGCTCAATGCCCTTACAAGATTCTCAGATCACCAAACAATGACACATCAGTGCACAGGGGAAAGATAATTTTCTAACTTCTTTATTTCAACTGAGAAGAATGTTTCAAACTATTGATACGCTGCACTGGACACCATGTCTTAAAAAATGCTGATTTTAAAGTTAAAATACTCTGAAAAATATTTTGAGAATATTAAGATTTCTTCTTAGATTTGCCGATGGCTTTTCTTTCCCCTATGTGCTGGTTTGAGGCTAATTGCAATATTTTAATGAAAAAAAATAGATTATAGGCTGTGAAAAGCAAACACTGGTGATGTCTACTTCACTTATAGGCTTGCTGAGATATATGAGAACAAGAACACAAATACAGATAAGAGGGAGAGTCTCTCTCTCTCTGGGAGCTGCTGTGTCTTCTGGCATTTCTGCTGTGTAACCCAACTAACCACTTTCCTTGTGACCCCCCTGGCCGATCCTCCAAACTCGCCTTGCACGTAAGCAGACCCTGGGGTAAGGTAGAGGGGTGGGAAGAAGGTGGAAGGGTGGTTGGGAGCCCCTGCTGGGGACGCTGATTTCTGGGAGGGGGATTGTGTTTCTGTATTACCTTTAACTTGTATATGTCTATAACTATTCATATCTATTGTGTATATCTCTGCTTGTACATTGTGCTAAGCTGTAAATAGAGCTTCAGTCCTTAACTTCCATCTGTCTGTGTCTAGTCTGGGTGATTTTCATAGTGTGGGGGTTGGGGAACTCCCAAACCATCACACCCTAGATTTTGACTGGTTTTGATTCACAATGAGAATTTTAACATTTACCCCCAAAATATGAAAATATGCAGGTTTAATTTTTTTTTAAACAATACTTTAAAAGAAAGAAAAATCATTATAAAACAAAATTAAAAGTGCTAGTGGGGTTTAATAGTGGAAAAAGAGGTTAGCCAGCTTCTGTACTCAGACATGTGAAGATACTCACCACGATCAATGCGAGATGCAGCTGCATTAGGTAACAATCCACATTGAGAAACAAGACCAAATGGAGAGTCTCTAGCTGTTATGTATTGCTGCTGACACTAAAGTTAGATGGAGATAGTAGTCCTGAAAGAAGTTCTGTACTACCCACCTGGAGTACTGTGTACAGTTCCAGAGCCCCCAGAACAAGAAGGACATGGAACTGTTGGAGTGGGTCCAGAGGAGGCCATGAAGATGCTCAGAGGGCTGCAGCAGCTCTGCTGTGAGGACAGGCTGAGACAGTTGGAGCTCTTCAGCCTGGAGAAGAAAAGACTTCGAGGAGACCTTAGAGTAGCCTTCCAGTACCTGAAGGGGGCCTACAGGAATGGTGGGGAGGGACTATTGACAAGGTCTTGCAATGACAGGACTAGGGGCAATGGGTTTAAACTGGCAGAGGGGAGATTTAGACTGGATGTTAGGAAGAAGTTCTTTCCAGTGATGTTGGTGAGACACTGGCACAGGTTGCCCAGGGAGGTTGTGGCTGCTCCCTCCCTGGAGGTGTTCAAGGCCAGGTTGGACGAGGCCTTGAGTGACCTGTGCTAGTGGGAGGTGTCCCTGCCTATGGCAGGGGGTTGGAACTAGATGATCTTTGAAGTCCCTTCCAACCTTACCATTCTATGATTCTATGGTTCTATGCATATGACCCTGTGTCCAAGGTAGAGATGTCAATGAAACATGAACAATATCCAAGCACGTGGGTGCCTGTTCTCAAGTATCCAGTTGCAGGCCACAGATATCAGACATGCTGGAAGTGATGGAAAAGGGATACATAGCCAGGTAGTACCCTGAGCTGGGAGTGCCATGACCAGAAAGTATTAGAAATGCACTTACAGGGCTGAGGGGGCTGGGGAGGCTGGGAGCACTTGGTCCAGGAAAGAGAACAACTGCACAAGGGCTGTGAGCAAGCAGGATACTACTTGCCTGCAGTCTTACTCCCTGCCTGTGAGAAATAAACCCAAGCATACCCTGTTTCTCATACATGGGAATGCCTGTCATTCTGCTGATAGAGACACTAATTCTACCCTAGACACCAGTTTGAGAACCCATGGTTGGCCACAACCAGCTAACCCAAGCAAATATACATGGGTCACAATCAACTGGAAGGTCCAATAAACCCATGGTAACTTTTACCAGTATTAACAACAGCTCGTTGAAGACGTACATCAACTCCAGTCCATCTCTAATTAAATCTAAATTAAATTTCACCAAGGAGAATTGCAAGGACCTAAACTTTACAGTCTGTGATAAATCCATCTTCCTGATGCTAACTAGCTGTTAACTAGAGAAAAAGAACCACTGAGTAACAAATAGTTTTGTGCTTTCTTGGTGTACTAGCTCATGTCACAGGGTTTCTTTTGATAGACATTTATATTCATGCACATGTTTTAACTGTACAGATAATAAAATACCTTTGGAAGCAAGTCAAGGTTCTTGACATGAGAAAATAGCCATATAATCAAAATGTAAATTTTTCTGTGTTTCTTCATTATAACACTCTTTTTTTCATAGATCTTCCCCTATCAAAGCTCTATAAATGTGCTAATGGTTGCTTTGCTAATGATTGCCTTGGTCTCACTAAAGTTTTTTTTTTTCCTTTTGTCTGAGTATAATCTTTCTTATGCATGCCTTCCATCTGGAAATAAATTACACTGAATTAGCCAGACCTTTCTAAAAGTGCACAACTTAATGTTAAGTTTTAATTAAAAAGCCTTTTTCATTAATTATTTTTTATCCTAAGAGGCTCTAAATCTTAGTCTGTTTCTGCCAGAATATACATAGATTACTGCCTTATTATATTTATATATTCACTTCAAAAGAACTTAGATTAAGTTTTTGAGGATCATCTACAAATTGTTTTTCATATACTTCCTTCCTTCCATCTGTAAATATTGAATCTAAGTGGTCATTTTGGGCCTTAAACCCTGTAATCTTTGGTAACAAAAAATATTACCATTTCATTAACTGACAACAAATTAGCATTGTGAAAACAAAATCAGAGAATCACAGAATTTAAGAGGTTGGAAGGGGCCTCCAGAGATCATTGAGTCCAACTGCCCTGCCAAAAGCAAGATCACCTAGGGTAGTCTGCACAAGAATGCACCCAGGCAGCTTTTGAAGGTTTCTAGAGAAGGAGGTTCCACAACCTCCCTGGGCAGCCTGTTCCAGTGCTCTGTCACCCTCACTGTAGAGAAGTTTCTCCTCATGTTGAAGCAAAACCTTGTATGTTCAAGTTTGTATCCATTGTTCCTTGTCTTACTACTGTGCACCACTGAAAAGAGATTGGCCCCTTCCACTGGGCACCCACCCCTCAGATATTTACAGAGATTAATCAGATCCCTTCCCAGTCTTCCCTTTCCCAAGACTAAACAGACCCAGGACTCTCAGTCTCTCTTCACAGAGGAAATGCTGAAGTCCCCTAATCATCCTCGTGGCTCTCTATTGAACTCTCTTTAGCAAACCACTGTCTCTCTTGAATTGGGGAGCCCCAAACTGGATGCATTGTTCCAGGTATGGTCTCACCAGGGCAGAGTAGAGGGGGAGAAGAACCTCCCTGGACTGTGTTCTTATGAAAATACCACTTTATCTATAAAACTTCAAAGAAAAACCTAAAAAACATCTAAAAAACCCCTAAAAATCTAAAAAACCTCAAAGATGACTGATAATTTTATGTGCCTCATTTTATGAATGCCCAGCTTAAAGTTGAAAGGCCCAGAATACTAGATGGAAAACAAGACTGTCTAGATGTAGTCAGTTGGTCAGTCTCATTTGTGCAACCTGTGGTGTTGAGGTGTGTGATGAGGCTCTCAGTTCCTACCACAATAAAATGTCACTTCCCTGCCTTACAATTCTCCATCTTTCTTACAGCCTGCCTAAAGCTTCTGTCTGTGCTTTGTCCAGGCTGTAAGATAGTCTGAAGTCCTTAAGCAATGTTACCTGTTAATCATTAGAAGTTATTCTAGATTTGCTATATAAATGATTAAGGAATATCTATTCCAGATGTCTACACAAAACTTCCTGCGCTACGTAGATAAACTCTGAACTAACAAACCTAGTTCCAATGAATGTTGCCACCTGCAGAAAAGGAGTGATTTAATTCCACACATATTTCATTATTATTTAGAAATTGATTCTTAAATAAAGATGCCTACATCTGTCTCATGCTCCAGATGGTGCATTTTAGCTGCCTGCATTACTCACAAGTTGGTTTTGGTTTTAAACAAATACTTAATCCAGAAATTGTCTTATAAAGCATTCTCCATTTCTTGCAACTGAAACCTAAATTTTGTTGCTGCTTTAATTCTCAGAACAGGGAGTTTCCTGTCTCATGAGTCAAAAGTACAAGGAAAAAAAAAAAACCACCAACTTTTTTAATATTCCAGGGTAGCAGCCACAGTTGTAAAGCTGCCTGATACTGTACCCTCTAGTTAGTAGGAAAAATTCAGTCAGCAAATATAATCCGAAATTCTCATGAGATGTGACAGTGTACACACAGTAAGATGGACCTGCAGCAACTTTTTTTTTTTTTTTTTTTTTTTTCCCCTGACACATCACCAGGTCATTGAGTTTACATTTATGCTCCAGCCTCTAGGAGTATCTGCTCCAGCTTACAGCAAATCCATCAACATATATAGTAATGCTGTGTCCTTGTCCTAAAACCTGCCCAGGAGGAGAGAGTGAGCTGCCTGCATCTCTCTACCAAAACAGACACATACTGGATGCTATTTTTCTAGCTAAGAACCATAGTGGGATGGTGCAGCTTCTCCTTGGAAAACTAGAAAGTGGATATATATATAGAATGTAAAAAACACACCAAGATCCTAGCAAAGTTATGGCCCAGATCCACCATGTGAGTAGCCTTTGCAGAGCTCTGTGGTCGTGATTCATCTATCTGCTGGCATAACATGCAGGAATGACTGAAATATGCCTCTGTTGAGTTGTGCTGTAGCTGCAATTTTTGTCCTGACCTCTTTTAATCAATAATAGATTTTGAAGCAATATTAAATTCTTAGATGTTATGGAATTATTTCATATTTCATTATTTCATTATTTGTAAAATTCAGGAACTTTCTTGAGAAAAAAAAATACTGCTTTTCATTTTTTAAATGAAAAACTTTAATTGTCTTCACTGAATTTTACTTCTGGAGTAACGTTGGAGCCAAAAGTAATTTGAAAGGTAAAATTTCAATACAAATATTTTTTATTTATGATTTTGATCTGTGGGTGGGCTTTTGGGTTTGGGTGGGGTTTTTTTGTTTGTTTTGGTTTGTTTTTTTTTTTTTTTTAAATTAAGAAGAACATTTGGAATATCTTAAATCTAATCTGGTTTACCCCCTCTGTACCTAAGATAACATGTCCTTTTTTTTTGAAATATGAAAAGTCTCTTAATTCTCTTGTGGACAGGAAGAGCAGCATAGCAAAGATGGGAGACAGAGTCATTTAATCCTGTGGGTATGTGCTGAGCACCCAGAGTTTTTGACCAGATTGGGCATTGCCTGTATCTTGTTCCAATTTTAACTGTAGCTACTAACACAGTTGCTCTAAACAGGAGTAAACCTAGGATCAGAACTGACACTTGAAGAATATGTAAGTAAAGCCATATCATCATAGACAACCCACAAGCACGAGATTTGGGGTCATATTTTAGACCTAAATGATCAAAACTTAGTTCTGCTGCAAGTAATTTACCTACAGCTAAGCACCTAACCTAAACTACCGAGAATCATGAACAAGTGCCTCTTCTGTTTTGTTTGAAGATGGAGTGCAACACAAGGGATACCTTAAAATAACCTCTTCTTTGTCACCTCCTGCCTATTAGTTTCTTCTTTCTGGCTTTTACGGGTGACTCACTGTAAGAATGCACTTTTGGGAATGGAGACCTAGCACCACTGTGGGTGTGAAATGGCAGGTAAGAGCGCTCCTTGTCAGCTCACAGGCCACAGTCAGCTAGCAACTCAACAGCTATTCTCTCTTGGAAGAGGCTCGTGGGCCTTGCTAAGCAGTCAGACACAATTCACAGCACAAACTGGAAACGCTTGCCAAGTTTCTTGTTGTGGGTGCCACTTTATCTTACTGATGCTGACAGACACCTATGCCTGTGTGTCTGGAACGATAAACTCAGAATGCTTAAGCCCAAGTCAAATAGCCTTTGCAAGACCAGCTTAAATTAAAATAATTCTCTCCCTTGGCTTTTTATACAGCTTTCAGGGAAAGAAATGCAGGCTGAATTGCTTTCTGGAGGGATGTAAGGTATGAGCTGTTTCCTCAGGATGCCTGTCCCTGCACATCACAAAATCACAGAATGTCAGGGGTTGGAAATGACCTCAAAAGATCATCCAGTCCAACACCCCTGCAGAGCAGGATCACCTATACCAGATCACACAGGAACACATCCAGGCGCATCCAGTTCAGAAAACTGACTCCCAAATTCTGTTCTCAACTAACCACATTTAAACACAGGCTGAACAAACCGTGGACACGTCTCGGGCAGAATCCAGTTTTTAGAGAGTGACTGGAAAAATGTCATACCATTAATCTTCAGCTATTCAAGACTCCTTGACTAGTTAGCATCCTGTTGTTAGGGGGACTTTCATTAATGTGCTGTGCTAGTGCAGGTGGGAAATTTCTTCTTTTGGGGACTGAAAGGCCATGTAATCAAAACAAAACTCTATTTAGCAAAGCACTGCCCCACATGTTGTTCACACAACATGACATTACTATAATTTATCAGATCTACAGTTTTTATAAATCTGCCAAGCTATTGCTAAGGTGCTAGTTCAGGCTANACCATTGTTTTCTTTTCACAGCCTACAATATAATTTTCTCCATTAAAATATTCCAGTTAGCCTCAAACCAGCACACCTCTCATTCTCAAAGATCTGTGTGTTTAAAACCAAACATTATGAAGTTTTGATTAATATTTGACAGTGTGTCCCCACAATTCTTTCTTCTGATTCACTTAGGCCCATTTGCAGTCAATGAAGGATAGCTGAAGCTACTATTGAGAAGCAAAATTTTCTCAGCCACAAATACCCAATTATAAAATGCAACTGAGAGTTGAATAAATTGCTTGCTGGCCCTGTAGGTGATAAAGTGATGGCCAGAGACTCGAGCTTCATTATCCGTATCATTATCACAGCTCATATGACTCCCATGTTAATGCCAGCAATTAGTTTGCTCAGATTTTCTATGGGAAATTTTCTGTGTGAACCTTGCAAACTACATTCTGATAGCTTTGTTCCAGCTTTCTAAGACAGAGGCATAAACACTGTGAAGGACTGTATATCTATTGATTATGAGCTTAGACAGACTTAACACCCACACAATAATAAGACATGTCCAAATGAGCATTAGGATCCAAGACAGATCAAGCATGCAGCGATTGTACCTATCTGCCTCATTAGCTAACCCTGACCATCCTTCATGCTTCACAGAAGTGCTTTCTGCATTTTAAAATAACATTAATGGGGAAAAAAACGTGTTTGGGATTTCAAATTACTGCTTCTATGTAATGTTTTTCTAATGTGTGAGGTTTGAAACTTGGGTTTCATTTGGGCTTCTTTTCAAACCATCCTACTACAGTATAATACCATATCAGGCATGCCTTACAAAAATGAGAAATGCAACAGAGAAATGCCTAGAGACAGCTACTTTTAGAAGAGACAGTTTAGACTACTAAGGTTATAACTTGCATTGGTTGTTCTCACACACTACAGTATGCCTTCCATTTATTCAGGTGCCACAACTATCATCCTTTCCATAGAACAAAAAGAGGTACTTTCCTTTAGCATTTTTGCCTTGACACCCTGTTGTGGTAGTCCTAAATAGGCCAAAATAGGCTTATACATGTCCTGGTTTGCCCAGACATGTTTTTTTGCTCTCCCTCATTCTGTTTTGTGGGGAAGCAACCACGGGAAATAAGACAAAAGAATCTACAGCTACTGACTCTGGGGACTGTGGCCTGCCCGGACTTGTTTTGAACCCTGTGGTAAACAAGGTACACAGGGTTGCCTTGTGCAAGGATGTCCTTTGCCCAAATTTGGGTAAAGCAAGCCTATGGCTTCACCTAATATGGCCAAGCTTGGCTAACTGCCATTCTGATTGGCTATTCTGTGTCCAAGGGCCCATTAGTCTAGGGCTGTATCAAAGGAGATGAGCAGGGAGCACAACATGTGCTTTGCTATTATATGTGTGCTCTGCTATTGTATGTGGGTGCTCTGCTCTCTATCTGTGCTCCTACTACCTTATATCCTGAGCTGTGTGGAACTCCAGCGACCAGGATCAGGCTCTAAAGCCTCCACATAATCAGCCTGCACAGCCAGCATGACACCGTGCTGAGAGTGCACACCACAAGACATCCTGCCTGCACCTGAAAGCCTCCTGCCAAGAAAAGAAGCCCTGGAGATAACACAGATCATCCAGAGCGCCAGGACCAGGTCAGAGATCGTCTGTCTCCTTTCTCCAGCATCCAGAAGCCTGGGAAACTCCAAAGCCTCTAATGGCTTTGAGACCACTGTCAGCAACCCCTCCATGTGCTTTGGGTACTGTCCCATAATATTTTGTGAGTAAATACTTAAAGCCTCTTGCAATCACTAATTGCCTTCTGCCATAAGCAGAAAGGAGCTGCCTGCGTCCATCCAGTGGCTAAGCAGGATAATGAACTACAAGTGGTGCAGTGATCTCTAAAATCTTCTCTTCCAGTAAAAATGTTTGCTTCTGCTAGTTACCTTTTAAAGTGTTCCAGTTTTGCCTGTTCCCTGTATGTATAAATTTCCAAACCATGCGTTTTGAACCTTGTAGATAAGTTTTCTGGTGAGATTTCCATAGTTATTAACAATCTCTGCCTGGATATCAAAATTAATATAGATTATTAATTTTGAATCATTTTTTAACACACCCAAAAAGTCATCAAGAGCAGAGTAGGAGCTCCCAAGCCTAGACAGAAATCCCATTTTCCAGATTCCAGTGTTTCAACATATATCTTTCATCACATTGAAATAAGAACTACCCTGGGCAGAGAATAGGCATAAAGCAGTGCTGAGGAAAAAGACCTGTGGGTGCTGGGTGCTGAGAAGCTCAAAAAGAGCTAGTAGCATGACCTTGCAGCCCAGAAACCAATTCATCTGGGCTGCATCCCCAGCAGCATGGGCAGGAGAGGGAGGGGAGGGATTTTGCCCTTCTGCTCTTCTCTGCGGAAACCATACCTGGACTCTTGTGTCCACCTCTGGACATCAACATAAATAGGATATGGAACTGTAAGAGCAGGTCCAAAGAAGGCCACAAAGATAATCTGAGAGCTGGAACCCCTCTGCTGTGAGGCCAGGCTGAGAGAGTTGGGTTTGTTCAGCCTGGAGAAAAGAAGGCTCCAGGGAGATCTTAGAGCAGCATTCCAGGATCTGAAGAGTTCTGCAGAACAGCTGGAGAGGGGCTTTTGACAAAGACATGGGGTGACAGGATGAGGGGCAGTAGCTTCAGACTGGAAGAAGCTGGGTTTAAATGAGACATTAGGGATCAATTCTTGCCCAGGAGGATGGTGAGACACTGGAAGAGGTTGCTTGGAGACATTGTTGAGCCTCCCAGCCTGGAAGCGTTCAAAGACAGGTTGAATGGGGGATGAGACCTTGAGTAAGATGATCTAGTAGATGTGTCCCTGCCCATGGCAGGGAGGTTGGAGCTTGGTAATGTCTGAGGTCGTTTCCAACCCAAACCAATCTCTTTCCAATTAGGATATTATACAAAATATTGTCTGGGGAGGTGTTTCCAAATACTTTCTTTGATGTTTCAGGAAATAATTCATTATGAGGACAGAATCCTGCCACACAGTAGTCAGGATACCATGTCCTAGAATGTACAGAAGTAACATTCAGAGAGATGATTTCGTTTGTTATTCTTTTTTAAAAATTATTTTTATAAATACATGCAAGTATGTATGCAATTGCATGTATGTGTTTTTATATATATATATATATCTCCCCACCATTTTTTTTTAATGAGACAGAACTTCAGCATGTACATGCCTTCCAAATCTCTGGCCACTGCTGTAGTTTCCAGGCTACATATTATTACAGTCCTTCATTTTCTCTGTATACATTTCACCACAACAACGCACTGCAAAACAATACACTGTAAAGAAAGGAAAGGAAACATTTTTCAACAAAATTTCAGTTACTTTTAACAGAATAGCTTCTGTATCTTTCCAGGTATTGCCAAAGAAGAGGAGAACTTAATACAATAGAAAATGTGGGGTTTTTTGACATTACAAGACTGTGAATAGGACAGTGCAGCATGAAGAATGATGCCCTTGACCAGAAGTCAGACTATTATTTTAGGTATTATATATGGAAGTATCACTTCTGGTCTATCTCTGTCTGTAAGAAGGAACCATTCCAATGCCTGATTTCAGCCTGTGATTGTGTCTTCCTGCCCATTTGAAACAGTATAATTTGGCAGTCCCTTTAAACTGAGATTCTAACTGACTGTACTTTACAAGTGCTCCCTTCAAGAGGCAATTCCAAAAGGCAGGGGAAAGAGAAGCCTGCCAGTGAAATAGAGTTATGGCTACATCTAGAGTACTCTGTGATATAAGTTACTGAAAAATGAAAACAATCTCACAGAATATCATCGTGCAGAGCAAATGAGCCATGAGAGATTTGGTGGGAAGAATGAAAGGGAATACACCACTGTAATAACTTCAACAGCTTAAGGACAGCCTGTGAACTGAAAGCACATAACAGCTTTAGTAAACACAAAGTTTGAATGTCAGGAAAGGTCTTACCTAGAGTCCTTTAAAACAAAAGGCATATTTCATCTTTTATTAAAAGTTTGATCTCCAGCAGCAGATTTCAACTTTTGATACAAGGTTGCTACCGATGCTGAAAATAAAAAAAAAGAATGAATTCATTTACACTTACAAAGAAGTGAAAACCCATAAGACTTTTGTTTGACATTGCTGCTTATGTCTTTGACTACTAAAAATACCACGATGCCTTCCTCTGGAAAACATCTCATTGTTGCCTAGTTCTCTTTACTACTCGCCTATCACAAGTACACAGTCATGGAACTTGAAGATTCACTTAAATAGAAAGAGCGGCATGTCCCTCTCCACTGTGCTATTTCTCCAACGAGTGAAATGAGTACTGGTGCATAACATCAGGTCCATATTTTTGGTGAAAAAAAATGCTGAGGGCAAGCAACTTCCCACCCCCCCCCCCCCCACCCACCCCCCCCCCCCCCCCCCCCAATCTATACTGGATATTGCCTTCTTTTATCTACTCTCCCACTAAGGAGGAGAATTTACTCTGGCTAAGTGTGCCCTTTTTTTTTAAACAAGTGGCACTAGGACAGACTGAAAGAGTTGGGGCTGTTTAGGCTGGAGAAGAGGAGGCTCCCAGGTGACCTTCTTGTGGCCTTCCAGTATCTGAAGCGGGCTACAAAACAGCTGGGGAGGGACTTTTTAGGCAATCAGGTAGTGAGAGGACTAGGGGGGAATGGAGCAAAGCTGGAGGTGGAGAGACTCAGAGTGGAGGTGAGGAGGAAGTTCTTCACCATGAGAGTGGTAAGAGCCTGGAATGGGTTGCCCAGGGAGGTGGTTGAGGCCCCATCCCTGGAGGTGTCTAAGGCCAGGCTGGATGAGGCTCTGGACAGCCTGATCTAGGGTAGGGTGTCGCTGCCCATGGCAGGAGGGTTGGAACTAGATGATCCTTGTGGTCCCCTCCAACTCTGACTGATTTTGATTCTATGATTGCAATGCATTCCCTGTACATGAGAATAAATAGATTTAAAAATTGTTATTTTAACAAGCACTCACATTAGGCATTGCTTTACTGTTGATTGCAAGCTTCAGGTCACATAGGTCAGGTTTGAATGGTTGGCTAAAGTCCCTTCAGAGTAGACAGCAATGCGTGTGTTAGGGAGTAGCTCTTGCAGGCAAGGCAGGTTATGTTTGGGCACGTGTGCTGCAGCGGACTGGTGCATTGACACATACAGGTGCTTTGACGAGTGGGAATGTGACAGCAGTCTTCAAGAGTGCTGATGCAGTGCTTCAAATCAAGGCTTAAGGACGCAGCTCTGCCCCAAAAATGAAAATATCGGAAATTACTAGAGTTATTTCAGAGTTATTTGAGAATTAGAAAACTTAAAAGGAGGGCTACATACCCTCTGAAAATGAGGATGTATGCTACCAACATTATCTCCAAAATTTGCATTAAAACAATTACTTGCAAATAGCTGCATGTTACTTGCTGGACAGCAAAGTGCTGTTCCCAGCCTGCTCCCTCTACTTCAAGCACTGGGAAAAAGTCAAAACATGTTCCAAAGTTCTGCTCTAAATGAGGAGCTTTCAGATGACTTCGAAAGGCTTGTTTGCAGGAACTCATCTCTCATAAAAAGCTGGTTGCTGCCCTGGGGAGGAGTAAAATAGCTACTGATGACATTCAAATCATGATCTGTCTTCTCAGCCATTAATTTTAAATATGATTCATACTCCATTATGCTCTGGAAACCAAAGAAATTATCCTTTATTGTGCCTAGCCATTTTTCATCACTATGTACTCATAATGACCAATTTTACTCTTCCCTTCTGGTATGTGCTTGAAAATGTGCAGAAATTAACACTAATGTTTACATTTGTCTTTAATTCATCTTCAGAAGGATTTCCCAGTGTAAATATATATTTGTACAATATAACAGAATTATTAGCACCCAACATATATAAACAACATTAGCATTCAAATTGACTAAATATCAGTGTTTGCAAATTAGATACAAGTCCAGGTCAAACCAGGAAAAAGAGAAAAAGCACTACTGAACTTTGTCCTACTTAAACACAAATTCAAACAAAAATATACATTTTAGTGGCTGTATAAGCATGTGCTAGGGCATTTTAATAATCATGGAAGTGAGGTAAAAATATGGCTGGGTTTGCAATATTCATCCTCATTTGCAATGTCGATGCATTTATTTATTTTTTTAAGGCCAAAATGAAAGGTAAGTCAGAGCAAAAGGCCCTGTCTTAAGTTTTTAAAAATTCAGATGCATTTTTTCTTCAGCTGTGTGACTTAGCACAAATCATTTATTGTCTCTCTGTGATTCAAAATCCCACCTGTAAACTAGAGATTTTCTTTATATATTTCCACAAAAAAACCCAACAAAAATCAGATTTTAAGATACAATGTACCTCCTTATAACTTACAACTCTTTATATGTTTCCACAAAAAAACCCCAGATTTTAAGATGCAATGTACCTCCTTATAACTTATAACTCTATATGTTTCCACAAAATCCCAGATTTTAAGATACAAGGTACCTCCTTATAACTTTGGGCAGCAGTGGTTATGCTGAACCTCATGCAGAGGTGAAGTTCTTCCTTGGAAGTCTGTACAAGAAGTGACATTACACTTCTGTGACTCTCATTAAGTTTTATTCACAGAGTGCATGGAAGTAAAATACTAGTTTTAGTGTGTCCAGGACCTGTTTTTTACAGTAAGAACACTGGAACAGGTTGCCCAAGAGAGGTTGTGGATGGCACCTCCCTGGAGGTGTTCAAGACCAGGTTGGATAAGGCCTTGAGCAACCTGGATTAGGGGAAGGTGTCCTTGCCCATGGCAGAGAGGCTGGAATTAAATGAACTTTAAGATCCCTTCTATGATTCTATGTATTTGAGTGGATAAATATTAAGCAAGTCACAGACCGAGAAACATTTTGCCATTTTCTGTAAAACAGTTCTAGGAGAGGTGGCAATGCCCAGGGGGTTGTGACTAACTCATCTTTCATTCTTTCCCAAACCCAAACGTGCTATGAATCTGTGAATCGATGAATCTTCTCTCCCTGTCCTGTTGAAGAGGAGGAGTGAGGGAGTGGCTGGGGGGTGAGTGGCTGGGGGGTGTCTGGCCATTAGCCAAGGTCAATCCACCACAACAGACAACTAATTTTTTAAATTGACCCTGAGTAAAGTCCTGGAAGACCTACAAAAATTCTGACTGTGAAGAATACACAGAAGCAGCGTTAATGCAGAAGCTGACAGGTAAGGAATTAGGTAAGGGAGCTTACCAAAAAAAAAAAAAAAAAAAAAAACACAAAAAAAC
>WBNM01036325.1:0-47637 GCA_013399055.1 Ramphastos sulfuratus | reverse complement strand
GCTCTGCTGCCCACACTGCTTCTCACGCAGCCCAGGATGGGAGNATGGCCATGGTGGTGCTGGGTCTGTGGTGCTTAGTGCCACATTTAGTTGATTGGATTGTGATGGCAATAGGCTGGAGTTGGTGATCATGAAGGTCTTCAGCCTGGCTGATTCTGTGGGTCTGGTGGTTGGAGCTGATGGTCTTAGAGACCTTTTCCAGCTGGAACAGTTCTGTGATTCCATAAACATCATCATGCTGGGAGCTGACACAGAATCATGGAATCACAGAATGGTCTGGGCCAGAAGGCACCTCCAGAGGTCACCCAGTCCTGCCCCTGCAGCCAGCAGGGACATCCCCACCAGAGCAGGGCACCCAGGGCTCCTTCAAGCCTCACCTTGACTGTCTCCAGGGAAGGGACCTCAAACACCTTCCTGGGCAGCCTGCTCCAGAGCAAAGAACTTGTTCCTGACATCCAGTCTCAATCTGCTCTGCTCTGCTCTAGTTTGCAGCCATTGCCCTCATCCTGTCCCTGCAGCCTCTGCAGTCTCTCTGCAGCCTTCTTGTAGCCCCTTCAGGCACTGGCAGGCTGCTGTTAGGTCCCCCATGAGCCTTCTCTCCAGGCTGCACAACCCCAGGTCCCTCAGCCTGTCCTCAGAGCAGAGCTGCTGTAGCCCTCTGAGCATTTTCATGGCCTCCTCTGGACCCTCTCTATCAGGTTCATGTCCTCCCTATACTGAGGGCTCCAGAGCTGGATGCAGCTCTCCAGGTGAGGTCTCAGCAGAGCAGAGGACAGTGGCAGGATCCCCTCTCTGGCTCTGCTGCCCACACTGCTTCTCACGCAGCCCAGGATGGGAGTTGCCTTTTGTGCTGCAGGCTCACACTGCCTGCTCCTGTCCAGCTTCTCCCCCACCAGCACCCCAAAGTCCCTTTCCCGAGGGCTGCTCTCCAACACTCCTCCCCCAGCCTTTACTGACAGTGAGGATTGTTCTGACCCAGGGGCAGGACCCTGCACTTGCTCCTGTTGAACTTCATGAGGTTCCCCTGGGCCCAGCTCTCCAGTCCGTCCAGGTCCCTCTGGATGACCTCTCCTGTCCCCCTGGTGTGCCAGCAGCACCACCCAGCTTGCTGCCCTCTGTCCCACTCTGTGTCGTTGATAACAATATGAGGCAGCACAGGACATGGAGCAGGGCAGGGTGATGGAGTCACCATCCCTGGAGGTGCCCATGGTGGTGCTGGGCTGCTGGTTGGACTTGATCTGAGAGTTCTTTTCCAGCCTTAATGATTCTATGAAATGGTTGTGCATGATGGAGCCAGGGGGGTGCGGGGGCTCTGAGCTCCTCTGCTGTCTGCAAGCCAAAATAAAGGCAAACTTTTGTATTCCTGTATCCTGGTTTTAAAACCAAACTGATCAGGAAGGATGGAGATTTACCCAAATGGGTTATTGAAACCATCATGCTTCACATTTCCTCCCAGTCTGAGAAAGCAAAGTGTATCCTTTGCTACAATCCAGCTGCCTTTTTTTAATATATTTTATTTATTTAATCTGATTTTTGCTCCAAGGAAGCATTTCCAAGCAGCAGGCAGGAAGCTTTCGCTCTGCAGTAACACAACAGCATCAGATCTGTGCTGTGAATCTTCTGAGAGCAGCCAGGATCAAGAGGTGCTTGTTTGTCCTTTTGATACAGCAAAAGCTGAAGGGGGAGAAACAGTCAGGCAGGTGAGGAGAAAGAGGAGCTTGGGCAGGTTCTTGCTTATAGAGACTTGCTGGGCTTGGTTTTAAGGAGCTGGAGTGAAAGGGCTTATAATGGCCTCTCCTTGAGTCTGTGTCCAGCTCTGGTGCCCTCAGCATAAGAAAGATGTGGACCTGGTGGAGCAGGTCCAGGGCAGGGCCATGACAATAGTGGAAGGGTTGGAGCAGCTCTGCTATGAGGACAGGCTGGGGGTGCTCAGCCTGGGGAAAAGGAGGCTGAGGGGAGACCTTCTGGGTCCCTACAGCTCCCTGAAAGGAGGCTACAAACAGGTGAGGTTCAGCCTCCCAAGAACAAATGGCAGCCAAGAGAAGATGGTCTCAGGTTGCAGCAGAGGAGGTTTAGTCTGGACACGAAGAACAATTTCTTCCCCAAGAGGAAGGTGAAGCCCCTGGAACAGACTGCCCAGGGCAGTGCTGGAGTCCCCTGGAGGCATTTCAGAGTGGTGGAGATGTGGTGCTGAGTGCCATGGTTTAGTGCTGACCTGGCAGTGCTGGCTTAAGGGTTGGACTGAATGAGCCTCAAGGTCTGGAGAAGAGAAGACTGAGAGGAGATTTAATCAATGTTTATAACTCTCTGAGGGCTGGGGGTCAGGAGGGGGGTGACAGGCTCTGCTCACTGCTGCCTGGGATAGGACAAGGAGCAATGGAGCTGCAGCACAGGAGCGTCCAGCTCAACACAAGGGCAACTTCTTGGCTGGTTGAAGCTCGTGTGAAGCCAGAGGAAATGCAGTGTTTGTTGTGCACTCCTTTCAAAGAGGCTTTGCAGGTTGGGATCCTCACCACAGTGCTCGCAGAGACAGGGCAGAAGGGTGGGGAAAGGAGAGAAACCCAAACAGCTTTTGTGTTGGGGTCAACAGGGGAGGGGTGGGAGGTGGCACGAGTGAGTCTGCTCCCCTAAAGGGGGTCCCCCACCCCATTTTGAGCTGATGAGCTGGCAGCCCGTGGTGGTCAGCAGGTGCACAGCCCTGGGATTAGGGCTGTGGATGAAGGCATTTAAGTATCTAATGACACCAATGAACACCACCTGGGATTTAGGGAGGTAGCAGCATTCAGAAGGACTTTCGGTGGGATTTAGGCACCTTAACCCACTTAGGTGCTTCTGCAAATCCCCCTAAGCTCTTCAGTAGCTGCTGGAAAGCAGCAGGGTTTCACTTCAAGCCTGCTGAAGTGTGGGATCCCAGCTCTCCACACAGCCCCTGGCACCAGGCTTGCAAGGGTGCAAATCAGGGGCAGGGGGGGAGGAATCCTTCTTGCTCTCCAAACCAGCTCCAGGCTGACAGGAAGGAATAGAATATCTGCTCCATGCCTGTGAGGCTTTTCCTGCATCCCTCCCCACCTCCTTAGCTCAGACAGCATCTGGGGGAGCAGAAAGAGATAGATTTCCCCTCACTTCATCCTTGGCACAGCTTTTGTTCCCTGTTTATTCCCAGTCCCCCTACAGCATCTCTCTCATGCCTTTGGGCTGAAATGGAGCTGCTGCTGCAAAGAGGAAGAAAAAAGTAACAAGCCTCAAGCAAGCAAGCAGGAACTCTTGGGATGAGCTGGAAACCCAGGAATGACCCAAAAGCAGGGAGGAGTGAGTGGGAGCCTTCAGCAAAGGGCTCCAGGTCATCAGAGCAGTGCCAGAGATAATTATGGGAATGGCTTCAACGGAACTTGGAAGCAGAGCAAAGAGGGGAAAGGTTGAGCTGGGGATGAAAGGTAGGACTGGAGGGCTGTGGGAATTGCTGGTGGGATCTGGGAGCTTCCCAGCTGAGGATTGGCAGGTCCTGCCTGGCCCCCACTCCTACCCTGAGTGAGGGATTTGTTGGGGGTTCTCATCCCAAAAAAGGGGCTCAGAGAGCTTGTACTGGGAGTGTGAACTGCCCTGGGGGTGGATTTTGCCTTGCAGGGACTCCAGGAGCTGCAGTTCCTCATAGGAATGGTCCCTAGGGTGTGTTTGAGGAGTTGTGCATGGCAGTGTGTGGGTGGGAAGGGGGGAAGAACCTCCCTGGCCCTGCTGGCCACACTTTCCCAGGTGCAGAGATGGTCTCCCCTCAGCCTCCGTTTCTCCAGCCTGAACAACCTCAGCTGCTCCTCCCAGGACTTGTGCCCCAGACCATTTTTCCACCTCCGCTGCCCTTCTCTGGACCTGCTCCAGCCCTTCAGTGTCCTTCTTGGAGTGAGGGGCCAGAGCTGAACTTGGTGCTACTGGTTCCAGGAGCAGGGTGAAACTGAACCCAAACCTGTAGGAAGCTTCAGTTGCTGGCAGGATCCTGGCACTGCCTGCAGCAATGCTGTAGTGACAGCTTTGGGGTGGGAGAGCTTCTTACCTTTCGTGTCCATCATCCAACTCCTGTTTTTAAACCATGCCCTGGTGCAGCTCCATTTCCTCATTTCTTATTCCCACCACATTTCACCCCAGATCAGGAGAGAGGCTGGGATGCTGTTGGCAGAGCTGCTGGCTGGGGTGGCAGCTCCTGGTCCCATCCCGCCCTCCTGTTAAGCTGCTGAGATGCTGTTTGCAGGTGAGATGTATTCAGGTGGGCTTTGTCATGGTGGCCTTCTGAAGAGGAAGCCTCTTGCCTTCAGTGAAGCTCCCTGCAGGGAGGCAAAGCCCTGCAGGGCTTTTCTTGTGGTGGAGCAAACATTCCTTTCAGGTGGGTTTGGCCAGCAAGGCAGCAGTGCAGCTCCAGTCTGCTGGTGGCATAGCAGCTGCCAAGGAATGTCCAACCCACTGGTGCCTGGGATGGGAGATGCTGGAGCTGAGCAGCTCAGACCTGCAGGCCAGGCTGGACTGTATGGAGTCATGGAAGTGTTCAGGTTGGAAGGGGCTCTAAGACCCAGCACTGCCAGGTCACCACTAACCTGTGCCCCTCAGCACCTCTCTTCAATCCCTCCAGGGATGGGCACTCCACCACCTCCCTGGGCAGCTGTGCCAGTGCTCGACCACTCTTGCAGGAAAAAAAATTGTTCCTAATGTCCAGCCTAAACTCCCCTGGCACAGTTTCAGCCCATGTCCTCTTGTCCTGTCACTTATTCTTAGGGTGAAGAGTCCAACCCCTGCCTGGCTCCAGCCTCCTTTCAGTGAGCTGTAGAGAGCAATGAGGTCTGCCCTCAGCCTCCTCTTCTTCACACTAAACACCCTCAGCTCCCTCAGCTGCTCCTCACCAGCCCTGTTCTCCAGACCCTTCTCCAGCTGCCTTGTCCCCTCTCTGGACCTGCTCCAGCACTAAGATGTCTTTCTTGGAGTGAGGGCCCCCAAACTGAACCCAGTGTTCCAGGTGTGCCCCATAAGTGTAGACTGGCAGCATGGTCACTGCCCTGGCCCTGCTGGTCACACTGCTGTTTGTGCAAGCCATGATGCTGGTGGCTCACACTGGCTCATTTGGTGGAGAATTTTGGTGCAGTTCTTTTTGGAGGACCTGAGTCAGCCATGCCCTCACTGACACTGATTGGTGGTGAGATCCTCTGGACTGCAGCAGGTCTTCAAGCAGTGGAGATAAATGCCAGAGGCCTGTTGCATGGAGAGAAATGAGGTCTGTGCTTGGGTCTTCAGTGCCCAGGCTGCTCTGGGCACAGCTGCCTTCTGTGTCTTGAAAGCTGATTTTGGAGCCTAATCTCATTAGACAGCTCATTCACCATCTCAGGTTGTTCAGGGCTGTTGAATGTCTTGTACTGAGCATGGCAAAGTTCCCTTCCCCCTGTGCAGTTTGAATCACAGAATCATGGAAGTGGTTTGACTGGAAGAGACCTTTGGGGTCCCCGAGTCCAACCCTTCAGCCAGCACTGCCAGGTCACCACCAAACCACATCCCTCAGCACCACAGCTCCATGGCTTTCAAACCCTTCCAGGGGTGCAGACTCCACCACTGCCCTGGGCAGTCTGCTCCAGGCTTTGACAACTCTTTTGGGGAAGAAATTGTTCCTCGTGACCAACCTATCAATTATTGATTGCAAATCATTTCCAGCTGAGGAGTCATGGATGTGATGCCCAAGGGTGACTTAACTGAAGCAGCTTAGTTAGGCACCACAGATAACATCCAGCCCTACCCTACCTATAGCCAGGAAGGGCAGGGAGAGTTGCTGTTGGACTTCCCACCCCTGGAGATGTGCTGTCATTACCTCTGCTGGTGGTGCTCTACAGCTGGACTCCCCCCTTTGGGAACTGCTGGAGGGCAGCCTGCATTTCCAGCCTGTGCTTGGGACCACAGCAGCCAGCCCTGGGGAGCTGCAGTGGGCATGGGCTGATTGCTTTCCAGCCTGCTTGGTGCTTTGCAGGAAGGCAGGGGCAGGTCCAGGGAAGGACAAGGAAGCTGGGGAAGGGTCTGGGGAACAGGGCAGGGGAGGAGCAGCTGAAGGTGTTGAGCCTGGAGGAGGCTGAGGGCAGAGCTCATTGCTCTCTACAGCTGCCTGAAAGGAGGCTGGAGCCAGGTGGGATTGATCTCTTCTCCCTAACTGGTAATGGGACAAGAGGAAATGGCCTCAGATTGCTCCAGGGGAGGTTTAGGTTGGAGATTAGGATGACCAAAAGAGTGGTCAGGGATTGGAACAGGATGCCCAGGGGAGTGCCCATTGCTAGAGATGTTCAAGCAATCTGTGGGCATGGCACCTGGGGACATGCTTTAGGGGCCATGGTGGTGTTGGGTTGGTGGTTGGAGCTGATGATCTTGGAGACCTTTTCCAACCTTAGCAGTTCTATTCCAAGATTCTATGACTTGATGAGTTGGTGCCATGTTAATTTTGCAGGTGCCTTACAGATGCTTTCTGAGACACTGGCACAGGTTGCCCAGGGAGGTTGTGGAGCACAGAATTACCCAATGTGATCAAAGATCATGTTGGGTGAGTCTGTGCTCTGCAGCCTCCCTGGAGGTGTTCAGGACCAGGCTGGATGAGTCCTTGAGTGACCTGTTCTAGTGGGAGATGTCCCTGCCTGTGGCAGGGAGTTGGAACTGGCTGAGCTTTGAGGTCACTTCCAACCTAAAGCATTCTCTGAAACCTCCACATCTGCAGGGTCCCACTGTGCATTTTGATTACTTTGGTTTTCTCCAGGGCTGCCCATTCCTGGGATGCCCACCTTGGCTGGCTTCCCTAGAGCCCTGCTCTCCTTTCCAGATCAGATCAAATAATCTATCTGTGTGCCATGCTTTGGAGATAAGGTGGGAGGCTGAGCAAACCTTCTGCTATCTCTCCTTTCATTTTTATTTGCAAATAGCATTGAGCTGATTCCTCTGCGCCTGGCTCAAGCTCCCCTTATCAGGGGGATTATAACTGGCTCACTAAACAATATAATCCCCTCAGAACCCCCTCCCAGCAATCTTTCAGGAGGATTTTTGCAAGTGGTAGAAGACCAGAGTGGAATTGCTGGCTGCAGGATTAATTGGTAGAAAATCAAGCTGCTATTTGATAAAAAAAAAAAAAAAGATTTGTGGCTGGGGTGAAGCAGCAGAGAGCAGCTCCCAGGGGCTGCTTCCTGCTGCTTGCTGTGGGGTTGCAATGTGAGCATGGGGATGAGGAGGGAAGGTTGTTGGTCCTTGTGGTGCTACCTGAGGTGTGGGATGCTGGTCCTGGAAAGTGGCCAGGGAAAGACAGAATCACAGAGTGCTGAGGGCTGGAAGGGAGCTCCAGAGATCACCCAGTCCAATCCCCCTGCCAGAGCAGGACCACCCAGGGCAGGTCACACAGGGACACATCCAGGTGGGTCTTGAAGCTCTCCAGACAGGAGACTCTACAGCCTCTCTGGGCAGCCTGCTCCAGGCCTCCAGCACCCTCACACCAAAGGATTTTCTCCTCCTGTTCAGATGGAACCTCCTGGGTTCCAGTTTGTGCCCATTGCTCCTTGTCCTGTCCCTGGGCACCACTGACAAGAACCCAGCCTCAGCCTCTTGCCCTCACAGCTCCTTTAGCTCTTGCTGAGCATTGCTCAGCTCCCCCCTGGGGCTGTTCTTCTGCAGGCTCTCAGCCCCAGGGCTCTCAGCCTTTGCTCCTCACAGAGCTGCTCCAGGCCCCTCAGCAGCTCTGCAGCCTCCCCTGGACACCATCCAGTACCTGTCCCTTTTTGAGCACTTTCCACTTGCTGAGCTGCTGCTGATGCAGGTGGCCAGGTGGAGTTACTAGCAAGATTTTGGGTTTCTTGTTGGCTCTTTGCTCTTTTCTCCCCCTCCAATAAAAGGCAACAGACAGCCCTGAGCAGCCCAAAGAGCTGTGTGGTCCAGGATGTGGTTCCTGTCCCGGGATCCAGCTGGGATTATCAATTCTCTCAATGCTTGGAGTTTTCACAGCATTAACTCCATCCTCCTGGTGTTATGTTCAACACACACACCCCCCTCCCAAAACTGTCACTCCAAAGCAGGCACCACTCAGCTTCTCTTTGCCTCCTCCCTCGCCTGCCGAAATCGCAACCACAATTCCGAGACAGATTTGGAAGGTTAAAACTTCCCAGATTGTTTCCCTCTCAGTTGTCATTTTGGGATGGTTTTGTTTTCTTTCTGATTGCATCAAATATTTGGAATCCTGCAGGGACTCTGGTGCGAGGGTGAATCTCATTCAATAAAAACAAAAGAGTTTGGGGTTGGTTTTTTCCCTGTTGGTTTTTATGCCTTTTGCAGCATATCCGAGGGGGTGCACAGAGCAGCTACCAAATGTGCCTCGACTCAGTGAAGGTTTGGGCCATGTTCTGCCTCTGCTGGTGCTTCCTCATGGAGGGTCTGAAGTTTTCTCCTTGGGAATAAGTGAGCTGTCAGGTGGAGACTCTTCCCCCCAGGCTGGTTTTCAGGTCCTGTTGTATTTCTTCTGGTCTCACAGGCGGCCCCCAAGGGACTTGGCTGCTGTCCTGGCCCAGCACAAGAGCAGCTGAAATATCAAAAACCTCCCTGCCTTGCTATGGGAAAAAAACAGCTTTGAAGAATTCTGAGCCTTCCTGGGTGGAGTGTTGTGTGTCCAGTGTGCTGAGGACCTCTGATTTTTCTAGTTTTAAACCTTACCCTGGAGTTACCATTGGGTGTCCTGGCTCCAGGACACTGCTCTGGCCTCAGCTCATCCCTAGGAACTCTTTATTTACAGTGCTGAGGGGTCGGGGCACAGCAACCAAAGCCATGGGGCTAAATCACACAATTGTCAGGGCTGGGAGGGACCTCAAGGACCATCCAGCTCCAGCTCCCTGCCATGGGCAGGGACACCTCACACTAGATCAGGTTGCTCAGAGCCTCATCCAGCTTGGCCTTAAAAACAACCATGGATGAGGCTTCCACCACTACCCTGGGCAGCCTCTTCCAGGCTCTCACCACCCTCACAGTGAAGAACTTCTTCCTAACATCCAATCTGAGTCTCCCCTCCTCTAGCTTGGATCCATTCCCCTTCATTCCTACCACTACCTGACACCTTACAAAGTCCCTGCTCATTAACTCTGTTGTGCAGCTCACTCCAGCTGTTGGTGCCTGTGCCTGATTCCCAGCCTGGCTGCTCCTGCAGCGTGGCTTTTCCTCATGCCCCCTCTGCACACACCCTGCTGCACCTTGCGAGCAGCGCTGGGCATCACTTTCCCACAGGCTCGTGGTTGCACTGAGTTGGAGGAGTTGCATTTGGTTTATTTTTTGCCCTTCCAAATCCCTGAGCTGCTTTGGGTATATTTGTTGTGATTGGCCTGATCCTTTCAGCACAACAATATTTGTTCTGGGACAGTGCCCAGTGCTGGGCACAGCTCGGGGAGAGATCCTGTGAGGGCAGTGTAGAAGAGGTGAATGACATCTAAGTCTTTGTGCAAGTAGATGGCAGGGAACAACATCCCTTTTGTCTTGCCTGCTGAATGCCTTGGATCACAGAACCATGGAATTGTTCCTCCAAGTGCATCCAGTCCAACCACCAACCCAGCACCATCATGGCCCTAAACCATGCCCCACAGAGCCATGTCCACATGGTGTTGAGACACTTCAGCCATGTGGACTCCACCACCTCCCTGGGTAGCCTGTTCCAGTGCCTGAGCACTCCTCTGGGGAAGGAATTTGCCCTGATATCCAACCTAGACCTCCCCTGGCCATTTCCTCTTGTCCTGTCACTTGGTCTTAGGGAGAAGAGCCCAACCCCTGCCTGGCTTCAGCCTCCTTTCAGGGACCTGTAGAGAGCCAGAAGGTCTCCTTCAGCCTCCCCTTCTCCAGGCTGCACACCCCCAGTTCTCTCAGCTGTTCCTCCCCAGCCCTGTTCTCCAGACCCTTCCCCAGCTTGGTTGCCCTTCTCTGGACCTGCTCCAGCCCCTCAGTGTCCCTCATGCTTGAATTGTTGTTCTTGGGCACAGTTAATTTTGAGTTGGTACAACTGCTTCATGGATATCTGACTCCTAGCACTGTAGCTGTCCAAGAGGGTGAGGGGGAGTGGCCTCAGGTTGCACCAGGGAAGGTTAGGTTGGGTGTTAGGAAAAAATTCCTTCCTTCAAGAGTGGTCAGGGATTGGCACAGGCTGGCCAGGGAGGTGGTGGAGTGCCCATCCCTGGAGGTGCTGAAGCAATGTGCGGTGGTGCTGGGGACATGGTTCAGTGGCCGTGGTGGTGCTGGGCTGGCAGATGGACTCGATGGTCTTAGAGGCCTTTTCCAACCTTAGGCACTCACTCCAGGGTTTATAGACATTTCTGCTTTCCAGCTCCAGCTGTTTGAAAACCATGGCTCAGGGTATGAAGGTAATTCAGACGAGCCAAAGGCTTCCTTTTATTCCCTTTGCTTTCTGTGCAGTCCAGGAGGAGGAACCAAGCAGGGGTTGGGTTTTTTCCTTACCCTGATGGAGGGTCATGAACTTTATTTATAAGCTGAAAGCTGAGATTTTCATGACTGTATCTGAGTTAAGAGACTGAAGTTTGGGAGGGGAAGAAAGAAAAGAATCCAAACCCAATAAATACTATGAGGCTTGTGATGAAGCAGTGCAATTTGGCAGCTCCCCTTGCTGCACATCTTGCTCCAATAATCTCTCTCCTTTTCCTCTCTACTCCTTGTATGAGCTCCTGTCCTACCTCTCTTTCTCCTCCTCCTTTCTGCACTCTAGCAGTGATGCTGGGAACATCAAGAATGCCTCACTGGAACCAGGATCCTTCACCATGGCAGTGTCACCTTTCCCTGGTGGGAGATGCAAGGACAGCAGGACCCATTCATATAGGATTACAAAAGAGAGGTTGGCATTGGAATGGGCTGCCCAGGGAGGAGGTGGAGTCCCCATCCCTGGAGGGGTTTAAGAGGAGGCTGGAAGAGGAACTCAGTGCCAGGGTTTAGTTAGAAGGTGTTGGGTGATAGGTTGGACTCAATCTCAAAGTCTTTTCCAACCTGGTTAGTTCAGTGCTTCTGTGACATCTGCCCCATAACCTTAAGGAAGCCCTGGATGTGTCCTGGGGAGCTCTAAAAAGCATCTAATGCAATTTAAAAATCAAATGGGTCCTTGGGCTGCCTTTTGCCAGCCCTGGTGAAGTGTTTGGGTCCATCAGGAGCAGGTGTAAGTGTTGTGTTCTCTTGGAGTTTGCTGTTCTTGGCCCCTCCATGCTCCCCTGGAGATTTAGTGCAGGAGGAGTTCATAGAACTGCAGAATTGTTTTGGTTGGAAGAGACTTTGAAGATCATCAAGAGTCCAACCTCTAACCCAGCAGTGCCAGATCACCACCAAACCACATCTACACAGCTTTGAACACCTTCCAAGGATGGAGACTCCACCACTGCCTTGGGCAGCCTGGGCCAGGCCCTGGCAGCCCTTTTAGGGGAATAAATTGTTCCTCATGTCCAACCTAAACCTCCTCTGCTCCAACTTGAGGACATCTCCTCTTGTGTTATGTATGAGAGAGAAGACCANGTTGTGGCTGCTTCCTCCCTGGAGGTGTTCAAGGCCAGGTTGGACGAGGCCTTGAGTGACCTGTGCTAGTGGGAGGTGTCCCTGCCTATGGCAGGGGGGTTGGAACTGGCTGATCCTTGAGGTCCCTTCCAACCTTACCATTCTATGATTTTACCTGGCTCCAAGCTTCTTTCAGGCAGTTGTAGAGAAGGAGAAGGTTTCTCCTCAACCTCCTTGCTCCAGGCTTGAGCAGCAACCCCAGGTCCCTCAGCAGCCTCTCAGGAGATGCTTAACCTCCCCAGACCCCAGCTAAATCTCTTGAGAGCAGGGCTCCCTCCAGAAAGCATCAATATTTTGCATCCTCTGGCTGGAAATTAAAACAATGAGGGGTTTTTTTTTCTGCTGAGCTGGGTTGCTTTGGTTCCTTCACACCCACTGTCTCCAGGATGGACTTTTCCACCCTACCAAGAAAGGTGGAAACCCCCACAGGGGCACCAACACTGAGCTCATTCCATGGGGATCCATCCCTGGATTGCAGCCCTCTGCCTGCACTCCTACTGCTGACTCTGACATTCATCTTCTCTGGCTCCTGCTGCTCTGCTTTCTTTTGGTTTCAGTTTGATTTTATTTTCCCTTAGTTGAGATTTGATTTGCCTTTCCCCCAGCCCTGGGACTCTTCACGTGGCTGGAGTGGCTGCTGGCTCAGAGCTCTGCAGCTGGAGCAAAGATTAATACAAAGCTGTCACTTTTATTACCTTTGCAACCTAAGTTGTTGTTTAATTCCAGGCAGGCACCAAGTGCAGCCCTCCCAGCTGCAATGCTTCTGCCTCTGGGCCCGGGTGTGAAACAGCTTTGGCCACACCACCCAGCAAATGCTGCAGGTATTTCAGGGCTGCAAAGCACACTCTGGGGAGTGGTTGGTGCTTGACTCCCAGTGTTCAGCCTGCTGGTAGCACTGGGGGGTGTGTTTGGGGTTTCTGTGTGGCACAGCTATGTTCACAGAATCCTTGGGCTCACACATGGCATCTGGGGACCATCCTTAAGCACATTGCATGTGCATAGCTTGGAGCTCCTGCAGTGGTTCACAGAATCCCAGCATGGGGGGGTTGGAAGGGACCCCTGGAGATCACCCAGGCCAACCCCCATGCCAAAGCAGGGCACCCACAGCAGCTTGCCCAGGAGCACAATGCCCAGGGCGGGTTGGAAGCTCTCCAGGCAAGGAGACTCCACAGCCTCCCTGGGCTGCCTGCTCCAGGCCTCCAGCACCCTCACACCAAGCAAGTTTCTCCTCCTGTTCAGATGGAGCCTCCTGGGCTCCAGTTTGTGTCCACTGCCCCTTGGCCTGTCCCTTGCACAGTGTCTGGCCCCAGCCTCTTGCTCCCCACAGCTCCTTTAGCTGTTGCTGAGCATTGCTCAGCTCCCCTCTGGGGCTGCTCTTCTCCCCCAGGGCTCTCAGAGATCATCCTCACAGCTCTCATCCTCCTCACAGGGATGCTCCAGACCCCTCGGTTTCTTCATAGCCCCCACTGGGCTCTGTCCACTAGTTCCCTCTCTCTTAAAGTGGGCAGCCCAGAACTCAGGACTCCAGATGCAGTCACTGGAGGGTGAGGAGAACTTCTCTTGAGTGCAGCCCCAAAGTCCTCAATCCATAATGCCAGAGGGATTCAGAGATGTGTGGATCCGACCCCAGCCAAGGGATCTGGTTCCTCTGCAAGTCCTTTTCTTTCAGTGGCCACGATGATTAACAAAGAGAGGTTTGCAGAGGCTTTAGCATGAGCCCTTTTAATTATTCAGGTTGCCTCTTTGAAATGCCTTTTTTTTCAAGTGGAGCTAATAGGCACTTTTCAGAGGAGGCTTCCAACCACAGCAGTTCCTCCCTGGAGGAGCTCTGTTTGTGCATCAACAGCTCATCTCTTTTCTTCATTAGCCCTTATCTCCCTCTGGCTGATTAATTGCTTCCAATTGATTGCTAAATATTCTGTTGATACATGGAGGGGATGGGAGGAGAACAGCATCTGTCCAGGGCACACAGGGTCATTGATCTCTGCACTCCCTGAGCTTTCCTGGCCTGCCTTGCAGAGCTGAACCCCTTCCAACCAGGCTTGATTCACTCTTTGTTTTTCCCAAGCTGTTCCTCCAAGCAGCCCTGCATTGTGCTCTAGCATCGTTTGATGTCTACCCTGAATGAGCCCTGTTGATTTAATGGTGCCAGTTGGATAGCCATGGGGATGTTGGGCATGGTCAAGTGGTGGGCACTGTACTTTGCCAGGTTTCCATCAGTCACAGAATCCCAGCATGGCAGGAGTTGGAAGGGACCTCTGGAGGTCATCTAGCCCAGCCCCTGTGTGACCCAGAGCACCTAGAGAAAGCTTCAGTGTCCAGGTGGGCTTTGAATGACTTCAGAGATGGAGACTCCACCACCTCTCTGCTCCAGTGCTCCACCACCCTTGGTTCTCCTCCCCCTCTGCTCTGCCCTGCTGAGACCTCACCTGGAACATTGCATCCAGTTCTGGGCCCCCCAGCTCAGGAGGGACAGGGATCTGCTGGAGAGAGTCCAAGGGAGGGCTGCAAAGATGATTCAGGGGCTGGAGCACTGCCTGGTGAGGAGAGGCTGAGGGACCTGGGGCTGCTTGGTCTGGTGAAGAGAAGACTTAGAGGGGATTTAATCAATGTCTATAAATATCTGAGGGCTGGGGGTCGAGAGGCAGGGGACAGCCTCTGCTGTGCCCTGGGATAGGACAAGGAGCAATAAATATAAACTGCAGTGCAGGAAGCTCCACCTCAGCATGAGGAAGAACTTCTTGGCTGTAAGGGTCCCAGAGCCCTGGCACAGGCTGCCCAGAGAGGCTGTGGAGTCTCCTTGTCTGGAGCCTTTGCAGGCCTGTCTGGAGGTGTTCCTGTGCAACCT
Organism: Ramphastos sulfuratus; assembly: GCA_013399055.1. Classification (NCBI taxonomy): domain Eukaryota; kingdom Metazoa; phylum Chordata; class Aves; order Piciformes; family Ramphastidae; genus Ramphastos; species Ramphastos sulfuratus. Next base: position 33,221 of record WBNM01036325.1, on the reverse strand, counting down.
GCACTAGATTCTGTGGTCCTGCTCTGGCAGGGAGTTGGACTCAATGCCTGCTGAAGAACAGCCCCAGAGGGGATCTGAGCAATGCTCAGCAAGAACTAAAGGACCTCTGGGAAGCAAGAGGCTGGGGCCAGACTCCTGTCAGTGGTGCCTAGGGACAGGACAAGGGGCAGGGGGCACAAACTGGAACCCAGGAGGTTCCGTCTGGATATGAGGAGAAACTTGTTTGGTGTGAGGGTGCTGGAAGCCTGGAGCAGGCTGCCCAGAGAGGCTGTGGAGTCTCCTTGTCTGGAGAGACTCAAAACCCATGTGAGTGTTGTGGTCTTGGGCAAGCTGCTGTGGGTGCCCTGCTTTGGCATGGGCAGTTGGCCTGGGTGATCTCTGGAGGTCCCTTCCAACCCCCCCATGCTGGGATCCTGAGCTTCATCATTCTTGTGATTTATTATTCCAGTCTTTCACCAGGGAGAGCTGGTGGCAGAGGCACAGCCTCAATGTATAGCACCTTAATGACAGGTGGGTGATGAGGGACTGCCAGCAGAAGGGGCTGTGAGCAGCCCAAGCTGCTGCTCTGTGGTGCCTTTGCAGAGTTGGGTAATTCTCTGTCATCATATATGGTAATACATTCACTGCAGCATGAGCCAGGATGGGGCTCAATGAATAATGTAAAACCCAGAACAACTCTGCTTCTGTATTAGCTGAGCTCTGTGTTTCTCCTCCTCTCCCCCACACCCTCCCAGACAGTGTTAGTTTTAAAAGGAAAATATTGACTCTGGTGGGGGTTCAGTGGTTCAAAGCTCTGTGCTTCACTGATCAATACTCAAGCTGGGTGGCTGGCAGCCCTGTCAGCTCCATGGCTGCTCCTCCTCTTCCTCCTATCAAGTGGTAGAACGAAAGGAAGTGGCCTCAGGTTGTACCATGAGAGGCTTAGGTTGGGCATTGGGACAAGTTTCTTCACTCAGAGTGGTCAGGCACTGGCACAGGCTGCCCAGGTTGGTGGTGGAGTGCCCATGCCTGGAGGTGTGGATGTGGCACTTTGAACCATGGTTTAGTGGCCATGGTGGTGTTAGGTCAGTGGTTGGACTGGATGACCTTAGAATCTTTTCATGTGGAAAAGACCTTGGGGAGGCTGGGTCAGGACATGGGTTCTTGCTCCTCAGCCCTGTGTGCTCCTTGGCACTGGCAGAGTTGGGCAGAGTGGGCAGAAGTTGCTGATGTTAGCCACTGGGCCCAGACATGTCAGGAGGATGGAGCTGGTGCCACCCAGGGCAGGTGGCTTGCAAGGGACACAGCTGAGGCTTGGGTGTGTGGCCCATAAGTGACAACCAAATAAACTGGCAGCAAGCTCAGGAAAGAGGATTTGGGACTTTGCTTCTCTTCTCACAGTGCTTCAGAACAGAGGAGCTTCTCAGCCAGGATGGGGCAGGCTGTGCTGTACTGGGATTTGGGAAGCAGGTGAAGTGACCCCCCCCAGAATGCATTTTTATTTTGCTCTCCCCAGTCATCAGAACTGTTGAGGTGGGAAGACACCTTTGAGACCACCAAGTCCAACCACTCCCTCAGGGCTCACAGCCTCACCACTACTGACTGCCACTAAACCACATCCCTCAGCACTGCACCCACGCAGCTTTTAAGTGTCTCCAGGGCTGGCAACTCCAGCACCTCCCTGGGCAGCCTCTTCCAATGCCTGAGAGCCCTTTCTGGGAAGATGCTTCTCATAACATCCAACCTGGACCTCTCCTGGCTCAGCTTGAGGCCTTTTCCTCTTGCCCTGCCACTTGTTCTGTGTGAGCAGAGTCTGACCCTCACCCAGCTCCAGCCTCTTTGGAGGCAGTTGCAGAGGGCAGTGAGGTCTCTCCTCAGCAGCTCCTCACAAGACTTCTATTCAAGGTCCTTCACCAGCTCAGATGCTCTTCTCAGGACATGCTCCAGCACCTCTATGTCCTTCTTGGAGTGAGAGGCCAAAACTGAACCCAGCAAGGCAAGCACATACCCACCTAGACCTGCTGTTCCCAGCCAAGGCTGGTGGCCTTCTTGGCTGGCTCACCTTCAAGTTCACTCCTCGAGTGCTAATTAGGGCGGATGAGTTCTCTTTGTTTTCCCCTTTCTTCCTCTAATCCCCCTCTCTTTTGATCCATATCATTTATTTTTGTGGCTGTTATCTTTAGTCTCCTTACAGCCTTTTAGCATTGGAATGAAAATACCATAAGGAAGCCAGAAGTTGTTAGGCATAAAATGTCTGTGATGATAACTGGAATTGTCGTGGCAAAATGTGAAAGGAAAAAAAAAAAAAAAAAGTGATAACACAACAGAAATAACTGTGATGAGCTCAGGAAACCACCAGAGGAGATTTCAGCTAGGAGGAGAGGAACTGGCATGGTGATGTTTGCTCTTCACTCCTTACTTTGGGGCCTCTTGATGTTGCAAAGTGCTTTTGAAGAAGGGGAACGTGGCCGTGTGTGGCACACAGCCATAGACAGGGACACAGAGCAGCTTTGGGTTTGTGCCTCCTTCCAGGCTTTAGCAGCTCAGCTGTGCAGTCTGGGTGGAGATCTGCAGCTTTGTGGTGTTCCCCTGCGGCCATGTCCGGGTCCGATCCTGTTCAATGTCTTCATCAGGGACCTGGATGAAGAGGCAGAGTGGATCCTTAGCAGGTTTGCTGCTGGGAGGGGTGGCTGGCATCCTGACAGGCTGTGCTGGCATTCAGCCACACCTGGCCAGGCTGGAGAGGTGGGCAGAAAACCTCATGAAGTTCAGCAAGGGCAAGTGTCAGGTCCTGCACCTGGGAAGAAGCAATCCCCTGCACCTGTCCAGGTGAAGGTTGACCTGGTGAGAAGCAGCTCTGTGGAGAAGGAGCTGGGAGTGCTGGGGGGCAAAAAGCTACCTGTGACCCAGCAGTTTGCTTTTGTGGCCAAGAAGGCAAATGGAGTCCTGGAGTGCATGAAGAAGAATGTGGCCAGCAGATTGAGAGAGGTTCTCCTGCCCCTCCACTCTGCCCTGCTGAGGCCACAGCTGGAGTCCTGGGGCCAGTTCTGGGCTCCCCAGTTCAAGAGGGACAGGGAACTGCTGGAGAGAGCCCAGGGGAGGGCCATGAAGGTGATGAGGGGTCCTGGAGCAGCTCTGTGAGGAGCAAAGGCTGAGAGCCCTGGGACTGAGAGCCTGCAGGAGAGCAGCCCCAGAGGGGATCTGAGCAATGCTCAGCAAGAACTGAAGGATCTGTGGGGAGCAAGAGGATGAGGGCAGACTCTTGTCAGTGGTGCTCAGAGACAGAACAAGTGGCAGGGGGCACAAACTGGAACCCAGGAGGTTCCATCTGGATATGAGGAGAAACTTGTTTGGTGTGAGGGTGCTGGAAGCCTGGCACAGGCTGCCCAGAGAGGCTGTGGAGTCTCCTTGTCTGGAGAGACTCAAAACCCATGTGAGTGTTGTGGTCTTGGGCAAGCTGCTGTGGGTGCCCTGCTTTGGCACGGGCAGTTGGCCTGGGTGATCTCTGGAGGTCCCTTCCAACCCCCCCATGCTGGGATCCTGTGAATCACCACAAAAACTCCAAGCTGTGCACGTGCACTTTTCAGGAGCTTTAAACACTCCATCACTGCCAGAGGGTGAGGAGGAGGTGCCAGGCGGTGCCAAGCGGTGCCACGTTCCTGTGTGGAAATGATTCTCATCACCACCTCTGGTCTTGGAGCCAGCTCTGTATTAATTCCTCCTTCACCTCACACCTTCTGTTTTGTAAGCTCCCCACCAGCAGGGCTGCTGGTTTTTTTAACTCAGGAGAAGCAGACAGAGGTTTCCCCAAACTCCCAGCCCAGCTCTCTCCTTGCTGACAAAGCCAATTTGTCACAGTGAAATGTTTGACAAAAATGTGTCAATTCTGGGAGAAAAGTTTTCCTGGAAGGAACAACCAGAGGGAGGGGGGGAGACGGGAAAAAAAATGCAGTCAGCTCTTCTGAAACATCTCCTCAATTCATTATCCTTTTTTTTTTTTTTTTTTTTGGTGAGAAATGAGGCTGGAGAAAGGGAGTTTCCATGGGTGTGGGGAAATGCTTCAGCAAGGGTTTCCTGGAAAGAGGAGGTGTTTGGAGAAGACCTTGTGCAAGGTCTCCTGACTTGTCCATTCCAGTCCATTGAGTGTGCAGATCTTACAGACAGCTCTGTTCTCTGTTGCAGCTCTGCAAGGACCTCTCCAGAGGTGTGCATGGCTTGAAATTGCCCCAGGAGAGGTTTAGGTTGGGCATGAGGACCAATTTCTTCCCCAGAAGGGTTGTCAAGCCTCAGAACAGACTGCTCAGGGCAGTGGTGGAGTGCCCACCCCTGGAGAGGTTTCAAAGCCATGGAGATGTGGTGCTGAGGGACATGGTTGAGTGGTGACCTGGCAGTGCTGGTTGATCTTAAAGGTCTCTTCCAGCCAAGGTGATCCTGTAATGCTGAATCCGTGCAGGTCTGTCCTCTGGTGGGAGCTGCTCGGTTGGGATCAGACCTCTCTCCCCTCCTGTGCAGAGCCCTCCTGAGCTGGGCTTTGGTGGGAATGGTCCCTCCTGCCCCTGTAGAGGCATCTCGGCCAGGGATGGCTGAGGGAGGCCAACAGCTCCCTGCTGGGATTCGGGCTGAAGGGCCAGACGTGCCTGCCCTGACACCCAGTGCCTGTCCCCTTCCCAGCACAGGATCCCAGCAGCCGGGATCCGCGGGAAGTGACTCAGTGGACAAAAATACCCTGGCCTCGGCTTCCTGTTGGGGCTGCTGTCCCCTCCCTGCCACCAGCCAGGCAGTGACAGGTCACTGCAAAGCAAGGGGAGGAAACCCAGTCCCCAGCCCCATTTAACTGCAGCCGAAAGCCTGTCACTGGCACAGGAGCATCCACAGCCCAGCCCACACCTGGGCTGGCTTCTCATCAGCCAGCAGCCTTCTTCTGGGCACCTTCCAAAAGGATCTCTGGTCAAGGGGGGTGAGGCAGGGTAGTCCCTTCAGGCAGCCTTGCAGGGCTGAAGAGCACTGTCCCAGCACAGAATCCCAGTGTGGAGGGGATTGGAAGGGACCTCTGGAGATCATCCACTCCAACCCCTGCTAAAGCAGGGCACCCACAGCAGCTTGCCCAGGATCACAATGTCCAGGTGGGTTTGGAACCTCTCCAGAGAAAGAGACTCCACAACCTCTCTGGGCAGCCTGCTGCAGGGCTCCAGCACCCTCAAGTTGAAGTTTCTCCTCACTTTCAGGTGCAGCTTCCCACTGCACGCATACATCGGGGCGAGAAAGGGCTGCGGGTGCAAGCAACGCTGCTCGTCCCCCATTAGTCAGCAGAAGCAGGGATTGGCTCACTCCCCAGGCTCCTCTGCCAGGAGCTGAGCGTGGCAGGTCGGAGGAGCTGCTCTCGGGGAGCCTGGGGCTTGTGCAACAGCCCTGACGCAGAGAACCTCCTCCCTCTGCTTTGGTTCAGGGCATCACTGCTCTGCCCTCTCCATGCTGCGGCAGCTCACACCAGGAGGTTCACGGTCACCTTTGCACCCTGCTTGGCCGTGAAGCAGAATTCAGTCCTCAGGTGCTCCCAGCCCCAGCGGTGTTCCCTTGCCCGCGTGGGGCTGTTCCAAACCGCGGCGGTGCCCTCACCACATCGGGAGCTGAGTCGGCAAGGGCGGGCTCCGACTTGATCCCCGGGAGGGAGTTGTGCAACCAGGGAGCCATGGGAGGTGAGGCAGCGGCCAGGAGCGGAGCTCTGCTGGGCTTGGAGGAGCAGAGGCTGGTGATGGAGAGCTCGGGGCGATGCAGGGGCATCGCACACCCTGGCTGTGGCATGCACTGCGCTGCCAGCGACGCCAACCGTGCTGCTGCCAGGCTGGTGTGTGCACTGGAGTTTGTTGCAAGGAGAGACAGAGCTGGTTGCAAACCAGAACCGACTCCTCCTTCCCAAGCTGCTGGTGAGGAAGCAGCAGGGCAGGGATGAGGGCAATGCCCAGCAGCAGGGCATGCAGTCAGACAGGGTCAGCAGGTGGGTGAGGACCTGGTTTATTGACCAAGGGTTGCTTGTTGGTAGAGGTGACTGCAGCTGCATCTCTTCCTAGCTGGGAGCAGCTCACTCCTCCCATGGTTCTGCTCTGACACCCACTTCCCAAAATGCCCACACATGCAGGGCGTGCCTCAGTTTCCCCATGCCTGAGCTGCTGCTGCTGCAGGGTGGGTGGGGGAGTTGGGTCCGTGGTGGCTTCCTGAGGCTTTGCATGCCAGGAGCTGGTGTGAAGCAGAATGTAGTTGTTTCTGTCTTGGATTGTGTGTTCTGAACTTTGGGCAGGTTGTTGTTCTGGGGTGGAGTGAGAGATCTGGGGGGAGCTGCCTGCAAAGCGTCCCCACGCCATTGGGGTTGGAAAAGACCTTTAAGATCTTCAAGTCCAAGTGCTAGCCCAGCACTACCAGGTCACCATTAAGCCATGCCCCTCAGCACCACATCTCCACGGCTCTGAAACCAACCCCTCTCAGGGATGGGGACTCCACCACCTCTCTGGGCAGCCTGTTCCAAAGCCTGACCACTCTTGCAGCAAAGAAATTGTTCCTCATGTCCACCCTAAACCTTGGTGCAGCTTGAGGCCATTTCCTCTCATCCTGTCACTTGTTCCTTGTGAGCAGAGGCCAAGCCCCACCTGGCTCCACCTTCCTTTCAGGGAGCTGTAGAGAGCCAGGTGGTCTCCTCTCAGTCTCCTTTTCTTCAGGCTGAACACCCCCAGCTCCTTCAGCTGCTCCTCACCAGACCTGCTCTCCAGACCCCTCCCCAGCTTCTTTGCTCTTCTCTGGACCCACTCAATGTCCTTCTTGGAGTGAGGGCCCCAAAACTGAACTCAGTATTTGACCTGCAGCCTCACCAGCTCACTCCCCACACTTCTTATCCAGCTTTCATTCTCCTGGACCAAGTGACTCCTACATTCTTGCTGAGTCTGAGTCGCCCCATCCCACCAGCTCCCCATCTGTGCCCTTCCTCATTTGTGGGTCCAACCCTGGTGGTTTGGAGCTGGAAGGTGGAGGCTGGGCTGCAATGGTCCTCCTGCAGCCATGGGTGTGTGCAATACATCCAACCTGGGCAAAATAGACAATAACTAAGTAACAGCAACAACAACTTATTAGCAAGGGAAAGTGCTGCATCTGCTTCCCTTACAAGGCTCAGCTGTGCTCTGGCTTCTTGGCTCTCGGTTCCCTTTCTCCTGCCTCAGTTTCCCCACCCAGCAGCTGAGGAAAAACCTCTCTCCTGCAAGAGTGGCCAGGCACGGGGACAGGCTGCGCAGGGTGGAGTGGTGGAGACACCATCCCTGGGGGTGTTCAGGAAGCGCACGGACATGGCACTGAGGGACATGGTTCACTGGCCAGGGCGGTCTAGGTTGGTGGTTGTACTGGGTGACCTCGGAGGTCTTTCCAGCCTTAGTGACTGATTCTCTGGTGGCTGAGTCCCGCAGCCTGCCGAGCGATGGCCAAGCCGGTGCGGTGGGGGCATCGGCGGCGGCGCTCGGCGGGCGGGCGATGGCCGGGGGCACGGCGGCAGCGGCGAGCTGCGAATCATTTCCGCCGGCGGTCGGGCCGCGGGTTCCTGCGCAGCCCCTGGCTGCGGGCCGCCGGGCAGAGCTGCTCGCCCGCTGCGGGCCCCGCGCCCCTCGGCCGGGCTGCGGGCAAGGCCACTCCTCTGCCGGCGTGACATCAGGCCGGCGAGCCCGGGCTGACCGGCGAGGGGTCAAATTCCCGAGGCAGGTAGCGTCCGCCGCACTTCCGCGCTGTGCCGGGGAGGAGCCTGCCGCCCCGGGGACCCCCGGCCCTGGGGACCCCCGCGCCTGCCCTTCGCCGCCATGAAGTCGGAGCAGGAGGAGAGCAAGCCGGGGACGTGCCGCTGCGAGCTCGGCTGCGCTCCGCCACCGGCCTATTGTTCGGGCGGCCGGGGCCGGCGAGGGGCGGCCGGCGGCGGGGCGCGGGGCAGGGCGCTGTGCCTGGCGCCGTGCCCCTGCTCGGCTCACGCAGGTAGGAGGCTCTCGGGGGGCTGCCGCCGCCGCCTGGCCTGGGGGTGCAGCCCGGCCCGGCTGCCTTCCCACGGCTCGCTTTGTGCGCTCGGAGCTCGCTTCCTGCTGGGAGAAACAAAACAGCGCCGGCGGCTGCTGACTGCGTTCGCCTCGCGCTGGCCGGGGCCGTGCCGGGGGGTGCCCACGGCGCCCGGCGTGAGCTTAGGGCGGGGGTGAGGGTCTCGGGCACCCCGCGGCGGTGTGGAGGAGGAGGAGGAGGGGGTGGCTGCCCAGGCTCCGTAGTCCATTTTGTCTGGCGGAGAAGTTGGAGCGCTCCTGGAGCTTGCGGAGGGCTCGCAGCCAGCTCGGGGTGGGGGCTGCTGTGGAGGTCGCAGCCCAGCAGCCATCTGCTTTTCAACCGCGGGTGGTGTGGAGAGGCTTTGCACCCTCCAGCCTCTCCCCTAAAGCCCTTCGGCCCCCCGACCCCCATCCCACCGCCCTGCGCAGGAGGTTTCTATCAGCTTTTACTTCTGTACGCACGCTGTGAGTCCGCAGAGCATCAAGCAAGCTCCAGCTGCCCGGGGGTGAGCCTTCTCTTGTTTGTGGGGTGGCATGGGGTGGGGTGGTGCTTGGGGGTGCCAAGATGCAGGGAGGAACTCTGCGGGCAGGTGGTCCCTGCGTGTGCACCTTGGTGGTGCACGGTTGGGCTGTGCACCTGGATATCCAGTGCCAGGGGCTGTGCCTGTGTGGAAGCAGCGATGCCAGGCTGGTGGCTACCTGCAGGTGAAGCTCAGAAATTGTGTTTCTGAGGGTCTGCAGTGGCAGGGTGAAAGCTTTAACCCAAACTTGCTCAGGAGTGCCCATACCCGTGCCCAGGTGTGGCAGCGCACTCCCCTGAGCATCGCAGCAGCAGCAGCAGGGGAGGGGATGGAAAATTTTCTGCTTTAAAAGATGAATGTGTGGAGCCAAAACTCGTTTTATTAACCCCAGAGGCTGTGCCCCGGTGCCCAGCCAGGAGGAAGTGGCAATGTCCTATAGCAACTCCGAGGCCGTGGGGCGCTGCGGGAGATGCTGCCCCGCGGCCGTGGCTGGGGTGTGGGGCAATAGGAGCTGGCTGACAAACTGTGGCCCCTGGTGCTTCTCCCCTCCAGGAGATGATTCTGCCTGAGGCTTGGTTTTGAGCTACTCTGAGTCCTTCAGGGTGTCCGGGTGTCGATAGGGGAGGTTGGGCACGTTGGCTTGGCACCAGCAGGTCGTGGGCAGTGGTGCTGGCTGGATCTCTGCACCTCCTGCATTCTGAGGTCCCCAAATGCTTTGATGAGCCTGTGCTCCGTGCTCTGCACAGCCTGGCTGCTTGCACACCAGGGAGGTGGCCGTGGCCGATTTCCTGCTCTGCTCTTGTTCCTGGTGGTTTGGTCTTTTCCTCCACGTCTCCTTGCAGAGATGTGCTGAGAGGGGAAAGAAAACTACATCATGCAGGCTGCTGGGGAGGAGAGTTTGGTTGAGCCTTGCTGCAAGAGACCCAGGTCCCAAGCTGAGGAGCTTCTTAGTGATCCCAGGTGAAGAGATGCTCTTCAGCATAACTCGACTCACCCCCAGTGCTTGGATCAGCTTCCTTCACCCTGTGTCCTTGCCATTCCCCATCCCAGGGTGGGATGTGTACATGTGAGTTTGTGGGTTTGTGTATTCTAGGCCAAAGCTCTGCAGGGCAAAGAGTGGGTGAAGGGTTACACCGTGCCCAAACACTGGAGCAGGCTTCTCGGGGAGGTGGCTGAGTCCCTGTCCCTGGAGGGGTTTAAAAGCCACAGAGATGTGGTGCTGAGGGCCATGGTTTAGCCCCAGACATGGTGGAGTTGTAGAATGGCTGGGCTGGATGACCAGAGGTCTTTTTCAGCCAAAGAGACTCTGTGATTCTGTGCTCTTGACAGGTGAGGGTCTGTTAGGTGATGTCCTTAGCACAAAGATTTCACCATTTCCCTTTTTGCCAGGTTTTTCCTCCATGTACACCTCTGCAGGGTCTGTAAAATCACTCTTGGGGGTGATCCATGGCTGATTTGAAGCTCTTTGCTGTGAGGGTGGTGAGACACTGGAGGAGGTTACCCAAAAGAGTTGTGGATACCTCATCTCTGAAGAGTTTAAGCCCAGGCTGGATGAGGTTTTGAGCAACCTCTGTCTAGTGGGAGGTGTCCCTGCCCATGGCAGGGGGGGTGGGATTTGATGCTCTTTGAGGTGCCTTCTAACCCAAACCTTTCTGTGATTCCATGATAGGATGTAGAAGGGCAAATAATTAGTGAAAGTTTTGAGAGGTGGTGGTTTTACTTTCTGCTCCCCAGGGTGCTGGAACTAAGATGAACTTTAAGGTCCCTCCCAACTCAAGCCATGGTCCAGCTTTTCTCTCTGCTTGCTTTTGGCCCCCATCACTGCTGCTGCAACTCAGGGCACACTTGAGTCTTCTGACCGTTTTCTTTCTGGTGTCCTGGATGCTAAAATCCCTTGATTTGTACCCAGCAAAACAAATCATCTTGCTGGTTGGCACAAAATACAGTTTTCACCTAGGATACTGATGCCACCACCATAACCTTTCTCATTTAGACTGCATCCATTTTTAATACCCTCCAACCATTGTGTCAGCTGAATTACATGGAAGGGGGGAGAAAAAAAGCCTTTTAATGGATGTTTTTAAAGCAATGCTTACTCCAAGGCCAGTGGGGGAAAAAAAAAAAAAAAAGCTTTGCTGCTGAATGGCTGTTGCATCTGCTGCCAAGAAGAGTCTGAGATGGGATTTGGAAGCAGCTGGAGTGGAAACTTCAGCCCCAAATTGCTGTCTGTGCAATTAAAAGAAGGAATCTTTTTTACACTGTCTGTTAACACTCATCAGTGCTTAAAGCATAAAGGCTGCAGAGCCTGGCAGTAGTGTGGAAGTTTAATGCTATCAAGTGAAATGTAATTAACAGCCAATTATTTTGGTGTGAATGGTTGTTTTCAGCAATTAGCCCAGGAAATGTTTAAATTGTATTAATTTCATCACTGCCCACAGATTTGGAAGGGGCTGGGATGAGCTGGAGTGTGATGGGGCTCAACCATGCAAGGTGATGCCTCCTTCCTCCTCAGGGAGCAGGAATTAACAGTGTGCAGGCAGAGCCCCTCAGAAAAAAAAAAAAAGAAAAAAACAAAAGGTTAAAAAGAGGAGAAAAAATAAAAAGGGGCTAAAAATGTGAGGAAAATGTGGTGAAGAGGCCTTTGTGTTGGGGTTGTAGCATTTGGGAGGTGATTCCTTGCAGCAGAATCACAGGATGGTTTGGGTTGGAAGGAACCTTGAAGATCATCCAGTTCCAAGCCCCTGCCATGGGCAGGGACATCTTCCACAAGCCTCATCCAGCAAGGCCTTGGACACCTCCAGGAGGGTAGACAGCATCCACAACCTCCCTGGCATCCACAACCTCCCTGGGCAACCTGCTCCAGTGTCTCCCCACCCTCAGTCTAAAGAATTCCTTCCTAACTTCCAGCCTCCATCTCCCCTCTTGCTTGAAGCCATTCCCCACACTGCAGTGATGCTCAGAGGGTGAACTGCAAAGACAGAAGTACTTCACAGCTAATTGTGGTGCCTGGGTTGTGTTCTGGCATTTTGTTGGGTGTGTGCAGAGCCACTTGTGTGAGGTGCTGAGCCCCTGTCCCCATTCAGTCCACCCTCCCTGGAACCTGGGACAGTTTCCTCTTGTCCTGTTCCTCATTCCTTGGGAGAATAGACTGACCCCAACTGGCTCCAGCTTCTTTGCTGGGCTCCCCTCAGCCTCCTTTTCTCCAGGCTGAACACAGCTCCCTGAGCTGCTCCTCCCCAGCCCAGCCCTGTTCTCCAGACCCTTCCCCAGCTTTGTTGTCTTTCTCTGGACCTGCTCCAGCGCCTCCATGTCCTTCTTGGACTGAACCCAGCACTCAAGGTGTGGCCTCCCCAGTGCCCAGCACAGGGGACAATCACTTCCCTGCTCCTACTGCCCACACCATTTCTGGTCCAGGCCAGGATGCTGTTGCCCTTCTCAGCCACCTGGGCACACACTGGATGATCCTCAGCCAGCTGTTGACCAGCACCCCCAGATTCTTTCCTGCCAGGCAACTTTCCAGCCACTCTGCCCCAAGAGAGCGATGCTAGGGAGATGTTCAGTGCTGGGGTATGAGGTGCAGCTCCAGGCTTGATAGCAGGAGAGGGAATGGATTGAAACCTGAGGAGGGGAAGTTTAGACTGGAGATTAGGAATAAATTCTTTACAGTGAGGGTGGTGAGACACTGGCACAGGTTGCCCAGGGACGCTGTGGATGCCCCCTCCCTGGAGGTGTTCCAAGGCCAGGTTGGATGAGGCCTTGAGCAGCCTGGGCTGGGGGGAGGTGTCCCTGCCCATGGCAGTGGAGTTGGAGCTGGATGAGCTTTAAGGTCCCTTCCAACACAACCCATTCTATGAATCTATAGCAAAAAGAAATCCATAGATTCATAGGTTTGAGTTGGAAGGGAACTTAAAGACCATCCAGTGTGTGTGTGTGTGTGTGTATATATATATATATATATATATATATATATATATATATATATATATATATATATATATATATATATATATATATATATATATATATATATATATATATATATATATATATATATATATATATATATATAACAAATTCAAATATATGTGTGTGTGTGCATATGTATATAAAAGAAAGATATATATATAGCAAACTCAAATACATATATATGCACCAAACTCAAATATATATAGCAAAGAGAAATGTATATGACAAATTAAAATACATATATAGCCAAAAGAAATGTGCATAGCAAGCTCAGATTTCTTTAATGCATAAAGAAATGTATGTAAGAAATTAAAGTATATGTAGCAAAAAGACATGTATATAATAAGTTCAAATACGTATAGCAAAAAGAAATGTGTATAGCAAACTCACATTTCTTCATAGCAATGTATAAAAGTAATGAAAATATAAGAGTAAAAAGAAATGTATATAAGAAATTTGTATATACATATATCGCAGTGTAAAGTATATAAGAAATCAAAATACATAGCAAAAAGAAGTATATATAAGAAATGAAAATGTAGAGTAAAAAGAAATGTATGTAAGCAATTCAAATATATGGCATAAAGATATACAAGAAATTAAAAATATATAGCAAAAAGAAATGTATCTAAGAAATGAAAATACAGAGTAAAAAGATGTATATAAGAAATTTAAATATATATAGCAAAGAGAAGTGTATATAGCAAACTAAGATTTCTTTGTAGCATAAAGAAATGTGTATAATAGATTAAAATATATGGAGAGTAAAAATAAATGTATATAATAAATTTATATATATACAGCAAAAAGAAATGTGTATATAGCAAACCCAAATATATTTGTATAGCAAAAAGAAATGTAGGTAGCCAGAAGAAATACATATACCTAGCTCATGTATATATACACATATATCTATACACACATTATATATATATATATATATACACACACACATACAACAGAGATACATGTAACAGAGAGGATGTATATAGGAAACTCGAATATATGTACAGCAAACCCACATGTGTACAGCAAAAAGAAATGCATGCAGCAAACTCTAAGTATATATAACAATGTAAATTCCATCTGCAAATACATAGGTTTGGTGTCTGTGTCTGGCTAAAAGAAGTCTATCGGAATCCCAAGAGGTATCGCAGAGCACAGTCCATTGCCGTGTTCTGTGGCTGATCCTACGTTAGCTCTGCAGAGCAGCTCTGGCTCCGGCTGCTGCAGCGCTCAGTCGCTGAGGTCTCTCCCTGGCCTGTGGCTCGCAGGCGCCTGTCCGGCAGCCGCTGGTTCGGGGCTGCCTTCCGCATTGCTGTGCCTATGGCTTCTTACGGAGCTTGGGTTTGAGTCTCGGAGCGGTTTCTGCCTGCAGCGGGAGCCAAGCGCCAGGCTCGGGGCTCAATTGCTGGTTGCATGCTCGGGAGGAGCAATGCTGCTGCGTTCTCTGCCAGCCGGCGGCGAGCGGAGATGCGGCGTGCGGGAAGCTGCTGTGGGAGCAGCCTCTGCGGGTCTGCCCGGGAGTCTGCTCTGGGGTTTCCTCCTGGCTTCCCCCACGGACATCAGGAAAAAGTTTTTCCTGGAGAGAGTGGTCAGGGACTGGAATGAGCTGCCCAGGGAGGTGCTGGAGTCACCCACCCTGGCTGTGTTCAGGGTGGTTTGGATGTGCTTGGAGCTGTGGTTTAAGGTGAATCCATGGGCATGGTGCTCCTGGAGGGCTGTGCCAACCTGCATGTTTGTCATTCTGTGATCCTTGGGTTTGTTTCCCTCCCTGCAGACAGGGGGAGGGAATTTTCTTGGCTTCCCACCGATATCATAGAATTGTTTGGGTTGGAAAAGACTTCTGGAGTGTCCCCTGCAGCGGTGGGACGTGTCCCTGCCTGTGGCAGGGGGTTGGAACTGGATGATCTTTAAGGTCCCTTCCAACCCCAAACGGTCTACAGTGCTCATCCAGTCCAGCCATCAACCCAGCACCACCATGGCCACAGAACCAGGTCCCACAGTGCCATGCCCGCTGGGGTGTTTTTAACACCCCCAGGGAGGTCACTCCACAGATGCTGCTGCTGCAGAACCCCCTGGCGATCTCTCGCCCTGGCACAGACTGCCCTGGCTGGGTCCTCCTCCACAGGTTAATCATTCCCCTGGGAGCTGCACACTCTTATCTCCCAGGGGAAGCAGCTTGCAAGGAGAGGGTGAAAATGAATTATCGGGGCCGGGGGCGGGGGGAATGGGTGGAGGAAAAAGAGCAATTAGCAGCAGCCACTCGTGGGGTCGAGTGGGGCTTTCTGTGACCGGGGAATGGGTGGGGTGAGCTTTGTGTGGTAAATACCACACCGGACAAGTCCCTTGCCTCCCACTCAGAGAATTTCCATCTGAACACGAGAAGAAACTTCTTTGCTTGAGGATTTCAGGGCCCTGGAGCAGGTTTCCCAGAGAGGTGGTGGAGTCTCCACCTCTGGAGACCTTCAGGACTCACCTGGACGTGTCCTTGTGGGATATGCTTTAGGTGATGCTGCTCTGGCATGGAAGTTGGACTCAGTGACATCAGAGGTCCCTTCCAGCCCCCACGATCCTGTGACTCCCAGAGGCTGGAAGGGGTTTGTGCATTTGTGCAAGCGCACACGCACACACACAACCCCCCTAGGGAAGGTGCTTTTGGCTATGGTAAACTTCCATGTCTTGCTTTTTGCCTGAATTTCCAGCAAGCCCTTTGGACTGCCCCAAAATCTCCAGCCTGGAGCTCGACTGTTCCTTGTTAGTGACTTTATTGCTGAATAATTTCCAGGATGGGACGTTGCCAGTTTTCAGATGGGAAACATTTCAAGTATGCAAACCAGATTTGATGCTTTCCTGGCGCAGCTGCTGGGGGGGGTGGGGTGCAGGGGGGAGCTCCCTCTCCCTGTCCCACAGACCCTCCAGAAAGGAAACACATTGTGGGGGGACCTTGGCCAAAATAAGGAGAAACCACACAGTGCCTGCGTTTCATCCCCAGGCTGCTTGATACATGAGGACTATGGGGAAAGACCCAGCTGGAGTAGCTTGGAGTGGGAGTGTTCATTTCTGTGTTTGTATTTTATTCTTGTGGTAACTAATGTGCATGCGGAGGGATTTATGTTCTTCTTCCCCTAGCCAGGGGCACAGGGCAAAGCCAGGGAGCCCCTTTAGATGAGCTGGGTTGGTTTTCTCCAAGTGTTCTACCTCGCAGGGGAGGGAAAAGCAAACTCAAACTGTTCACACGGTCGCGTGAGTCATTTTGGATCCTGATGTCTGGGTAATGGAGAGGGAGCTGGGGGCGTTCAGCCTGCAGGAAAGGAGGCTCAGGGGGGACTTCTTGGCTCTCTACAGCTCCTTGAAAGGAGATTGGAGCCAGGTGGGGGTTGGCCTCTTCTCCCAAGGAGCAAGGGACAGTATTTTGCTTGGTAACAAGGAAGGGCTTGTGGGAGGTGTAATGGTTGGAGGAGGTCTTGGGAACCCTGCAAGAGTGGTCAGGCACTGGAACAGGCTGCCCAGGGAGCTGGTGGAGTCCCCATCCCTGCAGAAGTGTGTGGACGTGGCACTTGGGGACCTGGTGTAATTAATGGCCGTGGTGGCTGTAGGTTGGTGGTTGGAGTTGATGGTCTTAAAGGTCTGTTCTATGGCAAGAGGAAACAGACTCAGGTTGCCCCACAGGGGAGCTGTAGCTTGGTCCTGAGGAACAATTTCTTCCCCAGAAGGGCTGTCAAAGCTTGGAACAGGCTGCTCAGGGCAGTGGTGAAGTCCCCTACCTAGAGGGGGGTTTCAAAGACATGTAGATGTGGTCCTGAGGGACATGGTTTAGTGGTGGCCTGGCAGTGCTTGGTGATCTTAGAGCTCCCTTCTAGCCGAAACAGTCCTGTGCAAAGTGCCTCTTGGACATGCATGCAGTGGTAGTGCACATCCAGCAGTGCTTTGCAGGAAGAGGGCAATGAGATTGCCACGGGTGCAATGTGGGAAAGCTCTTAGCTTCACCCAGCAGGAGTGCAGCCCTGGGAAAGGAGGTGACTGGAGCTCCTCCTGGTGCCTGCTGCAGAGGGCACCTGGCTGGCATGTGCCAGGATGCCCTTTAAGGGGCATTGTGGCTGCTGAGCTTACATCTGTGGAAGTCCTGATGTGGGTCTGCAAAGGTCTGTGAGCATCATCATCCCCTTTGCAGTCTCAGCGTGGGGCTGCTGAATGCTGAGTACCTCCTGAAGATGTGGGTGGTTGGAGGCAGAGATAGAACTTCTCTCTGGGGCATAGTGGAGCTTGGTAGCTTCTGATGGGCACTGGCCATGAGAGAATGGTCTGAGTGGGAAGGTGCTTCTTGGGTTATTATCACCATTATCTATTATAATTTATTTTTAACTTGATAATGCAAAAAATTAACACCCAGTTGAGAGCCCTTCCCCATCATGGCCCTTCCACCTCCTCCTGCTTTAATGGCCATGGTGGCCTTGGGTCAATGGTTGGATTTGATGACCTTGGAGGTCTTTTCCAACCCAAATGATTCTGTGTTCTGTGTCTACAACTACCTGAATGGACACTGTGGAGAGGCTGAAGCTGGGGAGGTTTATGTTGGACATTAGGAAAAAGTTTTTCTTGGAAAGAGTGGTCAGAGACTGACATGAGCTGCCCAGGGAGGTGCTGGAGTCACCCACCCTGGGCGTGTTTCAGGGTGGTGTGGATGTGGTGCTTGGGGCTATGGTTTAAGGTGAATCTTGTAGAGCAGGATTCTAGTTGGGCTTGGTGCTCCTGAGGGGCTGTGCCAACCTGGAGGTTTCTGTGACTGTGATTCTTTCCTTCTCCCTGCACTGCAGAGCTGTGACTGTGCAGAGCAGCTCTGCATGTTTGGGGGGCAGAGTTTTGGCTGGGCTTGGAGCTGGCTGCCAGCAGCCCTCGGTCACTTCCTGACATTGTCTGCTCTTCCTCCAGCGCTGCTGCGGGAGGAGGTGGCCCAGCTGCAGGAGGAGGTTCACCTGCTCCGGCAAATGAAGGAAATGCTGACCAAGGACCTGGAGGAGACCCACGGCAGCAAGTCCCCAGAGGTCCTCTCGGCCACCGAGCTGAAGGTGCAGCTGGCACAGAAGGAGCAGGAGCTGGCCCGTGCCAAGGAGGCTCTACAGGGTAAGGGCTGCTTGTCCCTCTTGTCGTGGTTGAACCCTAGCCTGGACCTGGAGCACGTCTCCCTGGGACCCTAAAGTTTCCAGAAGTCAATTAAAAGGGGAAGGCAAACCCCTCCCTCCTTTTTTCCCCTGTGAGGGTGACAGAGCCCTGGCACAGGCTGCCCAGGGAGGTTTTGGAGTCTCCTTCTCTGGAGATACTCAAGACCTGCCTGGATGTGTTGCTGTGTGATCTGCTTTAGGTGATCCTGCTGGGGCAGGGGCGGGCTGGACCAGGTGATCCTTCGAGGTCCCTTCCAGCCCCTGACATTCTGTGATGATTCTATGATTCTTTCATAGAGTCACAGAATGTTAGGGGGTTGGAAGGGACCTCCAGAGATCACCAAGTCCACCCCCACTGTCCAAGCAGGATCACCTAGGGCAGGCCACACAGGAACGTGCCCAGGTTGGCCTTAAAAGTCTCCAGAGAAGGAGACTGTCTGTGTGCACCTAGTTGTGCTCTAGCAGGGGGGTTGGACAGAACCCTGGCACGGGCTGCTCAGGGTGGCTCCTGGAGTCTCCTTCTCTGGAGATATTCAGAACCTGCCTGGGTGTGTTCCTGTGTGGTCTGGTACAGGTGATCCGGCTCTGGCAGGGGGGTTGGACTGGGTGAGCTGTGGAGGTCGCTTCCAGCCCCTGACATTCTGTGGTTCTCTGGTGCTGTGACCAGATGATCTGCAGAGGCCCCTTCCAACCCCTACCATAGTGTGAACCTGTGTGGAGGGAGGTTTGATCAGGGGGCTCCCCAGGAGACCCTCTCCCAGCTCTCCCTGCCCAAGAAGGACCAAGGGTGGGAAAGGGGACGCAGAGGCTTTGCAGCATTGCAGAGTAATTCCTCCATGGCTGGTTAGAGAGCAGAGCCAGGAGAGCAGCTGAAGTGCAGCTGGAGATGTTTGTGAGGTGGGGTTGGATTTGAGCCCCTTGGAGGTTCCTGGTGAATGTTTCCTATCCCATGTGGAATTATCAGGAGTGCTGCAGAAAGCAGAGGCTGAGGGAACGGCTGCCCAGGGAGCTGAGGATGTTTAGTCTTCAGAAGAGGAGGCTGAGGGGAGACTCATCGCCCTCTACACCTCCCTGAGAGGAGGTTGGAGCCAGGTGGGGGTCAGACTTTTCTCACGTGCAACAAGTGGCAGGGCAAGAGGAAGCAGCCTCAAGTCGTGCTGAGGGAGGTTGAGGTTGGACAGTAGGAAAGCTCTTCACAGAAAGGGTTGTCAAGCCCTGGCACAGGCTGCCCAGGGAGGTGGCAGAGTCACCATCCTCCGGGGGATTTAAAGATGCATGGGTGTGGTGCTGAGGGATGTGATTTAGTGGTGCTGGGTTGGCAGTAGTGGTGGCACTGTGAGCTCTAGGCAAGAGGTTGGACTTGATCTCAAAGGTTCCAGGGTTCTGTGGTCTCCTCCTTCCCTCTTGCAGTGGTTTGGGTGTTGTCAGGGCTGTGCTCCCCATCCTGTGCCAGCAGAGAACTGGCTGCCAGCCCTGGGACCAGGCTGCGCAGTCAAATGCCATCACTGCAGCTTGTGCCCCCCAAAGGCGAGCTGCCAGGAGGTCCAAGGAGGGCAGTTTGTCAGCAGGGGCTGGGGGGATGGTCCTGAGCAGGGAAGAGCTCTGCTGTGTCAACCCCTGGCAGTGTCTGGGCTCTAAATATCCTCTCAAATCCCCGACGTGCCGGCTGGAGCTTGCACTTGTCAGCTCCTGTTCGCAGATTACCAGGAGAGGCTGTCAAAAGTTTTCAGCCCCAGAGCCTGAGAAGCACGGGGTGGGAAAGCCCCAGCCCACTGCATCTCACCTCAGCCTTGATGGGGCTCTGAGTAGCCTGACCAAGGTGGGATGTGCCTGCTGAGTGCCACGGGGCTGGGCTGGGCAAGGTCCCTTTCAACTCACTGCAGTCCATCGTCTCCTTCAGGTCTGGGATGCTGAGGTGTATGGGACAGGGGCAGGGCATTGAGCTGAGTCTGTATTTGGGGGCAGAGAGGGATGAGAAAAATCATAGAATGGTAGGGGTTAGGAGGGACCTCTGGAGATTATTGAGTCCAACCCCCCTGCCAGAGCACAGTCACCTTGGGCAGGTCACACAGGAATGTGTCCAGATGGGTCTTGAAAGTCTCCAGAGAAGGAGACTGCACAACCTCTCTGGGCAGCCTGCTCCAGGGCTCCAGCACCTTCTCAGTGCTGGAATTTCCTGGGTTGCAGTAATGTGTCCATTGCCTCCTGTCCTAACACAGGGCACTGTGCTCTTCACTCTTCAAATACTGGTAAAGAGTAAGAGCCCCTCTGGGGCTGCTCTTCTGCAGGCTCTCAGCCTTTGCTCCTCACAGAGCTGCTCCAGGCCTCTCAGCACCTTTGTAGCCTCCATTGGACTTCCTCCAGCAGTTCCCTCACCCTCCTGAATGGAGGAGCCCAGAACTGGACACAACACTCCAGATGTGGTCTCACCAGGGCAGGGTAGGAGAACCTGCCTTGACCTGCTGGCTACACGTAATTGGTTTTATCACTCTGCTTTACACGAGCATGGTTAGAAGTGACTAACAGCCAAAAGATAGCCAAAATCTTTCCTCCCTCATGCCACCAGCATCAGGAAACACTGGGTTTATAAAGCTGGAATTAGAGAAGAAAAGCCTTGACTGGAGCATGTTTGTTCCATGTGGACAAGGAGAGGGAATGCAAAATGCAGAAAAGCAGAATGGTCTTAAGACTTTTCTTTTTTTGCAGAACATAACTAAAGGGACATGGTTTAGCACCAGGCTTGGTTGAGTTGAAGGCTGAGAATGGCATTGGCTGCCCAAGGGGGTGCAAAGTCCCCATCCTTGGAGGTGTTCAAGAAGTGTGTGGACATGACACTTTGGGACATGCCTGTGGTGGTGCTGGGCTCACAGCTGGGCTCGATGACCTCAGAGGCCTTTTCCAACCCAAACAATTCTGTGGTCCTGTGAACTTAAAGGTCTTTTCCAGCCACACAGATTCTGTGGGTCTGTGATTCTGAGTGGCTTGAGAAGCTGCAGTGAGGTCCTGTGTGCTTCTTTGGAGGACAGGGGAGAGAAGTGAGTTTGGCTGGAGAGTTGTGAGTACTTGAGGAGCATAATGTTGGGGTGCTTTGAGCTGCAGGGATTTGGTTTTCCAGGAGTTGTCTGCAGGTGTGATGGCTGGGAAGAGGGAAGCTCAGCAGGCACTTGGAAAGGCACATAACAAGAAGCCTAGGGAAGTTGATGTCCCCTCCTTCCCTCCCCTGCAGCACTGGAAAGCTTCAGAATGATTTGGAAAAGCTGCTGGATCCAGCCCCCTGGGCTGGGCTGGAGGAGCTGGGCAGCAGCAGAGGCTTGGTACAGCGGAGGGGAATGTGGAAATAGAATCAGCAGCTGGAGAGGGGAAAGAAAATAATAAATCCTTTTTTTCTTTTCTTTCCATGAGAAATTGTCTGTAGGGAAACAGCCAAAAGAGGAGGGAAAGCAGCAGTGACTGTGCCTGGGTCTTGCTTCTGCCAGGAGGAAAGTCTGTGCAGAGAGGTGTTAGGAGAGGGAATGGCTCCCTGCTCAGGAGCTGCAGGGTGAGGCAGTGCAGGCAGCTTGGGAACGCTTGGCCATGCTCTCCTGTAGCTCTGGGGTTTGTGTTGATCATCTCCAGAGAGCAGCTCCCTCTGCAAAGCCTCTGGGCCTCACTAGAGCATGGCCTGTGGCCAGCAGCAGTGCCTGCTGCATCCCTGTGCCCAACGTGTCCCAGCAGATGGGCGTCCCGGTGCGCGGCTGTGCCAGCAGGTGGGTGCCTCAGCTCCCCCACAATGAGAGAGAAGACTGAGAGGGGATTTAATCAATGTTTATAACTATCTGAGGGCTGGGGGTCAGGAGTGGGGGACAGGCTCTGCTCACTGCTGCCTGGGATAGGACAAGGAGCAATGGATGGAAGCTGCAGCACAGGAGCTTCCAGCTCAGCACAAGGGAGAACTTCTTGGCTGTAAGGGTCCCAGAGCCCTGGCACAGGCTGCCCAGAGAGGCTGTGGAGTCTCCTTGTCTGGAGCCTTTCCAGGCCTGTCTGGATGTGTTCTGTGTGCCCTGAGCTAGCTTGGATGGTCCTGCTCTGGCAGGGGGTTGGGACTGGATGAGCTCTTTGGGTCCCTTCCAACCGCTGACATCCTGGGATCCTGTGACTCTCTGAAAGCCACCTTCAGTCCTCAGCAGAAGTCATTAACCAGCTTGCTGCCCATTGAGGGGCTGGACTGGGAAGCCCTTGGCCTCCTAGCAGGCTGTTTCCAGCCTGAATGCCCCCAAGGCAAATGCCCCTTCCTGAAATTCAACATCATACTCAAAGTTCCTGCCTCTGCTGAGCCTCCAAACACCCAGCAGCAAGTGCTGGCTCTGCCCAACCCCACCAAACATTGACAGCTTCCATGTCAGGACCTCCTCTGCAGGTGGTGACAGCTGCAGAGGAGTGCAGGCACCAAAGCCAGGAGTCATGCTGCAATTCCTGACCAATTCTGTGGGTTACTCATGGTGACAGTATGGAATTTCATTGTTGGGCTGGAGAAACAGGAGAAACTAAGTGAATGTTAATGGGCCAGGACAGGCTTGTGCCATCCTCTTGAGCTGGGGCATCACCGAGGCAGTGAACCACACTGAGGCACCGAGAACCACAGAGTGTCAGGGACTGGAAGGGACCTCCAAAGCTCAGCCAGTCCAACCCCCCTGCCAGAGCAGGATCACCCAGAGCAGATCACACAGGAGCACATCCAGGTGGGTTTGAATATCTCCAGAGAGGGAGACTCCACAGCCCCCCTGTGCAGCCTGTGCCAGGGCTCTGTCATCCTCACAGGGAAAAAATTCCTCCTCATGTTTACATGGAACTTGCTCTGCCTCAGCTTCCACCCAGTGCCCCTTGTGCTGGCACTGGGCACCACCCAGCAGAGCCTGGCTCCAGCCTCCTGGCACTCACCCTGCACATATTGATACCCATTGCTGAGGTCACCTCAGGCTCCTCCTCTCCCAGCAGCACAGCCCCAGCTCCCTCAGGCTCTGCTCCTAATAGAGTTGTTTCCTTCCCTTCAGCATCTTTGTGGCTCTGTGCTGGACTCTCTACAGCAGTTCTGTGTCCCTCTTGAGCTGGGGAGCCCAGAACTGGACACAGTACTCCAGATGTGGCCTCAGCAGGGCAGAGTAGAGGGGCAGGAGAACCTCTCTCAACCTGCTACCCACAGCCCTTCTAACCCACTCCAGAATGGCATTGCCCTCCTGGCCACCAGAGCACATTGCTGGCTCATGGGCACCCTCCCATCCACCAGGACCCTCAGATCCATTTCCCCTTTGCTGCCTTCCAGCAGCTCAGTCCCCAACCTGTCCTGCTCCCTGGGGCTGTTCTTTCCCAGGTGCCAGACTCTGCACTTGCCCTTGTTGAACTTCATTCCATTTCTCCCTGCCCACCCCTCAGCCTGTCCCAGTCTGGCTGGCTGGCAGCACAGCTTCTGGTGTGGCAGCCACTGCACCCAGCTGGGTGCCATCCAAGGGAGGGGTGGCATCTGCAGCCCCTGTCCTAGGGGAGGAGATGCCTGCTAGCTAAATCCCATCTAGGAGCTGTTAGGTGGTGAGGCCAAACAGGAGCTGTGGGGGTGGTGGCACGTTCAGTGATGGCATCACTGGGTGGTGTCACCTGTGCTGCTGCCCTGGGCAAGGCTGTTCTGCTCAGGTGGGTGTGCTGGAGTGATTGGATTTCAGCTCTTAGGTAAAACTGGAAACCAAAGGCAGTGGGGGGGTGTGGTGTGGTGTGGAGTTTTGATTGTTTGGGCTGTGAGAGGACCCCAGCACGGAGCAGGTCTGTGTCCTGAAGGAGCAATGCTCAGGGGACAGATCAGGTGCCAGGAGGTGGAAGCTCAAGTGACAGGAGCATAGTTTGACCTTGTCCTGCAGGGGGGTGGGTGCTGAGTGCTGGGGAGGTGTTGGTGCCAGCATTCCCAGCTCATCTCTCCCTGCTGGTTGCCTAGGGGGGTGCCTGCTGGGTCACCCCTGGCCCTTTGCCCTGTGCTTTGGCTGTGAGCAGGACATGAATAATGCACAGAAGCCACCTGAGAGACTTCCCCACTCACGTTGTGTGGGGTTAGGGTTTCTTGCCTCTCTTGGTGGGTTTATGGAGAGGTTGGAGGTTTTGCCAGATCCCACCACGCAGGTGGGCATGGGGAGGGCTGATCCAACTCTTCCTAGGGGGTTGGGGTACACAAACCTGGCCGTGGCTCATGGGATTAAGGACAAAAAAAAAAACCATTTCACCTCCTCGATGGTCCCGATGGGCAGTGACACCCACTGCAGTCCTGCCCTTGCCAACTTCTTCTCCTGCCTCCTCCTTTAATTCCCTATTAATTGGGTTTGGAATGAAGTTCTCAAATGCCTGATAAATCTTTAAGCTTAGCTAAAGATCTTTAGCTAAGCTGTTTTGAAACAGGGGGTGTGTGTGGAGTGGGGGGAAAGTGCTTTAATTTTAGCAAATCTCTCAAATATGAAACAAAAGCTGAATTGTCCTGAAGGGTTAACAGGAGAACCTCTGCTCTTGCAATCCCCCAGCCCCTGATGTGGCTGTTGGTAAATACTCAGCCTCAGGAGGTGATGCCTACTCTTCTGATGCTGAGCATTTCCACTGGGTGTTTTTCACAAGCCCATGAAGTGTTTTCTGGAGATCTGAAGAATCCCAGCATGGCTCAGCTTGGAAGGGGCCTCAGAGATCATCTGCTCCAACCCCCTCTGCCATGGGCAGGGACACCTCTCAGCTAGACTTGGGTGCTCAAGGCCTCATGCAACCTGGCCTTGAACAGTTTCAGGAGGAGCCTGTGCCAGAGTCTCACCACTGTTGTACTGAAGAGCTTCTTCCTCAGCTCCACTCTAGCCTTGCTCCCCTCAGCTTCAAACCATTCCCCCTTGTCCTGTCTCCAGACACCCTCAGCAAAAGTCTCTCTGCAGCCTTCCTGCAGGATCCCTTCAGGCAGTGGCAGGCAGCTCTGAGGTCCTCCTGGAGCCTTCTCCTCTCCAGGCTGCACCCCCCCCAGCTCCCTCCGCCTGTGCTCACAGCAGAGCTGCTCCAGCCCTTGGCTCATCTTTGTGCCCTCCTCCAACACCTCTATGTCCTTCTTATGCTGGGGACACCAGAACTGGCCACTAATTAAAGCAGGTTGCCTTCTATAGGGGACCTGTCTTAATTTCATTAAGAGCCTTTTCTCACCTCAGGCATCAGAGAATGCAAAAGGTGACTTAAGCTTTCATAAGAGCCTCAATTGTGTCCCCCTGCTCAGCACTGGGGAGGCCACGCCTTGAGTCCTGGACTCAGTTTCGGGGCCCTCACTCCAAGAAGGACATTGAGGGACTGGAGCAGGGCAAGGAAGCTGGGGAAGGGTCTGGAGAACAGGGCAGGGGAGGAGCAGCTGAGGGAGCTGGGGACACATAGTATGGAGAAGAAGAGGCTGAGAGGTGACCTCATTGCTCTCTACAACTGCCTGAAAGGAGGCTAGAGCCAGGGAGGATTGGTCTTGCATGCAACAAGTGACAGGACAAGAGAAAAGAGCCTCAAGCTTCCCCAGAGGAGGTTCAAATTAGACATTAGGGAAAATTTCTCCCCAGAAAGGGCTCTCAGGCACTGGCAGACGCTGCCCAGGGAGGTGGTGGAGTCACCATCCCTAGAGGGTTTTAAAGGCCACGTGGATGTGGTGCTGAGGGACGTGGGTTAGTGGCAGTGGCTTAGCAGCAGTGGGGTTGTGAGCTCTGGGTGAGTGGATGGACTTTGTGATCTCCAAGGTCTCTTCCAACCTCAACAGTTCCATGGTTCTAAATATAAATATGTCATGAGTTGTTTGAGGGCTTGGAAATTGAGGGTTTTTTAGCAGGGATGGGGCTGAGGCTGACCCTGCCTAAGAATGTTTCCAAGGACCAAGAATTCCACCTCTAGAATCCAAATCACTTAATGTGTCCTCAGTTCACAGCCAGTGTGGTCAGTAACTTGGGGTACCACTTCCATGGGGTCCAGATGCCAGCTCAGTATGGTTCAGGCAGCTTCTCATTATTTTTTTTTTCCTTATTTTCAACATGTTTTTAGTTCCTGGGAAATAACTGAGCAGGGGAAAGGTTATTGTTGAATTCACACAGGCAGCAGGAGAGGGCCTTTAAAAGCACTTGGATGTGGCCTGGCTGTGATTGTTTTTTAGAAGCCTTCTGGAGTAATTTCCCAAAGCTGGAGAAATTAAAAATAAATAAGGGAAGTGCCAGTGCTGGAAGGGACTGAGTTATTCCAGAAGCAGTCACAGTCATTGCAGTGGGCAGGGGAAAATGCAGGAACTCCCCATCATGGGACAGTGATGTGGCTTAGGGAGCTGGTGGAGTCCCCACCCTGGAGGCATTCAAAGCTGTGAGCAGATGTGGCATGGTCTGGGGGTCGTGGAGGTGCTAGGGAGGAGGTTGGACTCAATGAGCTTAGAGGTCTCTTCCAGTCTTAGTGATTCTGTGATTCCTGAGGTGGTTTGTTGGTCTTCTGGGTTGTGATTGACCTTTTAATGGTTGGGGGACTGGTCCAGAGAGCTTCATCTCCTGACTTTAACAGACAAGCATCCCCTTTGTCCCAGGCTGTTCCCTCTTTTTCCTCTATGTGAGCTGATTTTCACCTGCAAGCCCTCTAAGGCCAACCATGGCCACTAAACCATGTCCCACAGTGCCATGGCCACAGCTTTCTTGAACACCTCCAGGCATGGGCGCTCCACCACCTCCCAGGGCAGCCTGTGCCAGTGCCTGACTGCTCTTGCAGCGAAGAAATTGTTCCTAATCCCCAACCCAAACCTGCCCTGGTGCAATTTCAGGCCACTTCCTCTTGTGCTATCACCTGACCTAGGGAGAAGGAGCTGTGCAATACCCCTGGGACACCTCCTGGTGTTCCCACTCTGTCCCTGCTGGAAGGGGACACCCTGGCCTGGTGGAGCGCTGCCGGAATTCGCCACGCTGCTAAAAATAGCCCAGCTGTGGTTTGTGTATCCTGGAAAGGGAGCAGCAGGTTCTCCTGGGCTGGGCTGTGAGGCTGCCGCAGCAATTGCACTCCTCAGCCTCCTCTGCCAAGTTCTGAGCTGCTCCTTGGAGGGTTGGGTGATGATTTGGAGCTGCAGAGAAGATGTGCTGGGCACACAGCCAAGGNACCTCCCTGGAGGTGTTCAGGACCAGACAGGATGAGGTCTTGAGTGACCTGTTCTAATGGGAGGTGTTCCTGCCTATGGCACAGGGGGTTTGGAACTGGCTGAGCTTTGAGGTCCCTTCCAACCTAAACCATTCTGTGATTCTGTTTTTGGAGGGCACAGTGGGGCTGAGCTGGGAGTCTGCTGCCAGACAAGTCCGTGGGGGTCATAGTTTTGATGCTTTTTGGAAAATAAAGTTTTTATGTTTTTTCCTTGGAAAATAGAGAGGTGAGGGTGAGGGTGCTGCTGTGCCCTGCCGTGCCTGAAGCATCTTCTCTCCCACAGCCATGAAAGCTGACCGCAAGCGGTTGAAGGTGGAGAAGACAGACCTGGTGAGCCAGATGCAGCAGCTCTACGCCACCCTGGAGAGCCGCGAGGAGCAGCTCCGAGACTTCATCAGGAACTACGAGCAGCACAGGAAAGTGAGTGTGGAGCACCGTGGGCTGGGCACACGGAGGGCAGTGGCAGTGGCCCGAGCAAAAAGTCTGCTTGGTAACGGGTGGGAAACCAGAACTAGCTGCAGGTGGCTCTGCTCACTGCAGGCAGGTTGGACCAGCTGAGCTCTAAAGATCCCTTTGTACGCAAAACAGTCTGTGGGGTCAGGAGGGACCTCTGGGGATCATCCAGTGAAACCCCCCTGCTAAAGCAGGGCACCCACGGCAGCTTCCCCCACCTTCACTGGGCTTTCTCCAGTAGTTCCCTGTCCCTTTTGAACTGGGAGCCTTGAAATGAACCCAGTCCTCCAGCTGTGGCCCCTAGGGAGGCAGAAGAACATCTCTCTACCTGCTAGCCACACTCTTCTTCGTCAGCCCAGCTGGCACTGCAGCAGTCATCGAGCAGGTGATGGCAGAGGGGTTTGTAGTGGCAGGTGGGTTGCCTCTCCTTGATGGCCACCACCCAATGTCCCAACAGGAGAGCGAGGACGCGGTGAAAGCCCTGGCGAAGGAGAAGGACCTCCTGGAGCGGGAGAAGTGGGAGCTGCGGCGGCAAGCCAAGGAGGCTACAGACCACGCCAGTGCCCTCCGCTCCCAGCTGGACCTGAAAGACAACCGCATGAAGGAGCTGGAGGCCGAGCTGGCCATGGTGAGCCTCACACCACGGCAGGCATGACATGCAGGGGACAGCCTGCAGCTGCTGCAGGCTCTGGCCCCAGCACCCAGGAACAACCCTGGCGAGTTCTGCTGCAGTGCAATGTTTGTTGCAGTGCTGTGGTGCTGCCTTGGTTGCATGCACGGGGTTGTTGCCACCTTTGCGTACACGTGGTTGCCTCCAGGGTTGCAAGCAGAGCTGCCTCCATGGTTGCAGTATGGGATTGCCTCCATGGTTGCAGTATGGGATTGCCTCCATGGTTGCAGTATGGGATTGCCTCCATGGTTGCAGTATGGGATTGCCTCTGTGGCTGCAAGCAGAGCTGCCCCCATGGTTGCAGTATGTGATTGCCTCCGTGGCTGCAAGCAGAGCTGCCCCCACAGTTGCTTTATTGCAATGTTGGCATTAAAAATCCTCCACCCCTAGAACGGAGCTGACTGTTCCCGGGTGTGGAGCAGCAAGGAGTTTGGGTGCTTACTTACCAAGGGGGTGTTGGGTCTGCTGCCCCAGGCCACGCTCCTGTGTCTCCCCCATAACACTTTGCTGTCCTTCCCCAGGCCAAGCAGTCCCTTGCAACGCTGACCAAGGACGTGCCCAAGCGGCATTCCCTGGCCATGCCGGGTGAGACGGTGCTGAACGGCAACCAGGAGTGGGTGATGCAGGCTGACCTCCCGCTGACCGCCGCCATCCGGCAGAGCCAGCAGACCCTCTACCACTCCCACCCCCAGCACTCTGCGGACCGGCAAGGTGGGCACAGGCACCTGCTCAGGGCGCAGGGACAAAACCTGTCACGGGCAGCTGCTCGGTTCATGGAATCCTGGAAGTGGCTTGAGTGGAGGAGACCTTTGAGGCTGCTGAGTCCAACCCTGAACCCAGCACTGCCAGGTCACCACTACACCCTGGCCCTCAGCACCACATCTTCCATGGCTCTGAAACCCCTCCAGGGAAGGACATTCCACCACTCCCCTGGGCCGGGCCTTGACAACCCTTTTGGGGAAAAAATAATTCCTCATGTCCAGCCTAAACCTCCCCTGCTGCAACTCAAGGCCATTTCCCCTTTCCCTACCACTTACTCCTTGGGCGAAGAGATTCCTCCACAGGGGCCAAAAGCAATGGGCAAAAAGCCCCCAGCCCAGGCTTCCTTGGGAGCTCAGCAGACGCTCGGTGTGCAGTCAGGTTTGCTGGGTGGGGTTAACCCCTCGATGTCCCCCCTTGCCTTCCAGCAGTCAGAGTGAGTCCCTGCCATTCCCGGCAGCCTTCCATCATCTCCGACGCCTCCGCGGCCGAGGGCGATCGATCCTCCACACCCAGCGACATCAACTCCCCGCGGCATCGAACGCACTCCCTCTGCAACGTAAGGCACCAAGGCCCAGGGGGTCTTGCTGCCCCACTGGAGGGAGGTCTTGCTAAGGCAGCTTCTGTACATGCTGCAGGTCCTCCACTTCCCAAACGATGCTGGGCTCGGGGTGGGATATGGGTTGGAGGTTTGCTGACCTGGAGAGCTGCATTCCTGCTTGGGGTTTCTGGTCTCACCNTGGCATTGGAATGGGCTGCCCAGGGAGGTGGTGGAGTGCCCGTCCCTGGAGGTGTTGAATAGGAGGCTGCATGAGGTACTTAGTGCCATGGTCTAGTTGATTGGATAGGGCTGGGTGATAGGTTGGGCTGGGTGAGCTTGGAGGTCTCTTCCAACCTGGGTGATTCTGTGATTCCAGGAAGGCTGCAGAGGGACTTTTTACAAGTGTCCACTGATAGGACAAGGGGCAACAGATTTAAATTGAGGGAGCATAGGTTTAGATTGGATCTTAGGAGGGATTTCTTCACTACGAGGGTGGCAAGACTCTGGAATGGCTTGTCCAGAGAGGGTTTGGATGCCTCCTCCCTGGAGATGTTCAAGACCAGGTTGCATGGGGCCTGGAGTAACTTGGTCTAGCTGAGAGGTGTCCCTGCCCGTGGCACAGAGGTTGGACTGGATGATCTCTAAGGTCTCTTCCAGCCTGGGCCATTCTGTGATTCATCTCAGCTCCACAGTGATGCGGCTGCCAGAAGAAGCTGCTTTTTGGTGAGGGTCTTGGGCTGTGTTGGGGCTGATTGAATTGGATTCATCTCTTTCGGCCACAGGGGGACAGTCCTGGACCGGTACAGAAGAACTTGCACAACCCAATTGTACAGGTAGGACACAAAGCCCTGTTTAAATCCCTGTCTTGTGCTGGGAAGCACTTCGGGGAGGGGGCTCAGAGACACTGTTCTGGGTGAACAGAACAGAAGCCATCCCATCTGGGATGTCTCAGGTTTCCGTGATTTGCCCCAAAATCAAGCTGATGCTGTAGGTGGTTGCTGTGCTCTTGACATTTCTCAGGCACAGCCTAGATCAGGTTGTTCAGAGTTTGACCCTAAGCTGTTGAGGTATTTTTGGAAGCCTTGGACAGCCCCTGGGTCTGACCTTACATTCATAGAATCACAGACTGGCTTGAGTTTTAGGGACCTTTAGAGATCACTGAGTCCCAACCCCCTTGCAGTGAGCAGGAACATCTGCAGCTAGAGGAGGGATGGAGCATCCACCACCTCCTGGAGCAGAAATGCTGCATCAGTTGAATTAAGAAGCCACCGTTGCAGAAATCTGGAGAGGGGCCCCAGTGTCGCTGACAGGACAAGGGGTGGTGGTTTGGAACTAAGAGACCTAGACTAGGTGGAAGGAAGAATTTTTTACATTCAGGGTGGTGAGACCCTGGCCCAGGTGGCCCAGAGAGGCAGGAGATGCTCCATCCCTGCAGCCATTCCAGATCAGGTCATTTGGGGCTCTGAGCAATGTGCTCTAGTTGCAGATGTCCCTGCTGGCTGCACAGGCTTGGAATGGTTGACTTTTAAAGGTCCCTTCCCACTATGATCACTTGAAATTCCATCACCAGGTATGGAGGTGTTCAAGGCCAGGCTGAATGAGGCCTTGAGCACCCTGGGCTGTGGGAGGTGTCCCTGCCCACGGCAGGGGTTTGGAACTGGATGATCTTTAAGATCCCTTCCAACCCGACCCATTCCATGATGCAAGAATGAGGGGCTTTTAGCCAAGACTAGTATTGCCTTGAACCTAAACCCAAGCATTTTTGGAAACCCATCCCCTGTGGCCCATCATAGAATTGTCAGGGCTGGAAGGCACCTGAAGGCTCATCAAGCTCCACCCACCCTGCCATGGGCAGGGACACCTCACATTAGATCAGGTTGCTCAGAGCCTCATCCAGCCTGGCCTTAAACACCTCCAGGGATGAGGCTTCCACCACCTCCCTGGGCAACCCCTGCCAGGCTCTCACCACCCTCATGCTGAACAACTTCTTCCTGACATCTGATCTGACTCTACCCACTTCTAGTTTTGCTCCACTCCCCCTGCTCCTATCACTACCTGACACCCTAAAAAGTCCCTCCCCAGCTTTCTTGTAGCCCACTTCAAATACTGCAAGGCCACAGCGAGGTGTCCTCAGACCCTCCTCCTCTCCAGACTGAGCAGCCTCAGCCTCTCCTCACAGCAGAGCAGCTCCAGCCCTCTGACCATCATTTCACCACCAGCTCTGTGTTTCGTATGGTTGCTCAACAACCCAGCACCCAGCTGTGTCTGGCGTCAGAACAAGCTACATCCATGCTGAAAGTCTTGTTCTCCAGCTGGGCTACTCCACCAAAGCCTTCCCTCTGCTCCATCACTGCTGCCCACCTTAGTTTCATACTAAAAAGTCCCTTCCCAGTTTTAGATACTGAAAGGCCACAATAAGGTCTCCTGGTAGCCTTCTCTTCTCCATCATCACTGAGGTGATTGGATGAAAAGCTGCCTGAGCCACCCCATGGTTGCTGTGGTTTTGGCCACAACCGGAGTCCTGTGTCCAGTTCTGGGCTCCCCGGTTTGAGGGACACAGAACTGCTTGACAGAGTTCAGCACAGAGCCACAAAGATGCTGAAGGGAAGGGAACAGCTCTATTAGGAGCAGAGCCTGAGGGAGCTGGGGCTGTGCTGCTGGGAGAGGGGACTGAGAGGTGACCTCAGCAATGGGTATCAATATGTGCAGGGTGAGTGCCAGGAGGCTGGAGCCAGGCTCTGCTGGGTGATGCCCAGTGCCAGCACAAGGGGCAATGGTGGAAGCTGAGGCAGAGGAAGTTCCATGTAAGCATGAGGAGGAATTTTTTCCCTGTGAGAGCGACAGAACCTTGGAACAGGCTGCCCAGGGTGGGCTGTGGAGTCTCCCTCTCTGGAGATATCCAAACCCTCCTGGATGTGTTCCTGTGTGACCTGATCTGGGTGATGCAGCTCTGCAGGGGGGTTGGACAGGGTGAGCTTCCAGCCCCTGATGTTCTGTGACTTTTCCCCCCCCGACCCCATCAGTCTCTGGAGGACCTGGAGGACCAGAAGCGGAAGAAGAAGAAGGAGAAGATGGGCTTCGGCTCCATCTCCAGGGTGTTTGCCCGCGGCAAGCAGCGCAAGTCGCTCGACCCTGGCCTCTTCGACGGTACGGCCCCGGACTACTACATCGAGGAGGACGCGGACTGGTGACCCCCACTGGCGATGCTGCTGCTGTACATACCACCCCGGCCCACCCCACCTGTGGACGTGTTACCTGTTGTCTTGGGAACGATGCAGTGTTGTCACTTCAGGTTCTTTTTGCCCCCTTTATGTTTTTTTTGGTGGTTTATTTTTTCCCCCCTTCAACCGCTCAACTCCTTCGTCGCTGCTTCGCTTCGTCACGTCGGGGCCAGTTGGTGAAGTTTGGGTTGGGCTTGTTTTTATTTTGGTTTGGTTTATTTCCTTTTTTTTTTGACAAAACTTGAAACTTGAAGGACTGCTGTGTCTCTGTAAATACCAGAATTGTTGTGCACTTTGTGCTTGTGACGTCCTCTTGTCCCCAAACCCTCTCGTTCGCCGGAGCCCAGCCCCGCGGGACGCCCTCGCTCGGGAGACCCAAGGACCTGCCCAGCCGAGGGAACTTAGAGAGAAAACTCTCACACACATGGGAGAAAAAGGAAAAAAATAGGGAAAAAAAAAAAACCCAAGAAAAATCTTATTTGCTGTGATGTCTTCCTGGCTGAACCCCACAGAGGTGCCCAAGGGCTGGTGGTGAGGTTGGCCAGTCTGGAAAAATGTTTTCCTGTTTTCCTTTTAATTTCTCTCTCTCTTTTTTCTTTTTTTTTTTTTTTTTCCTCTCTCTTTTTTTTTTTTCCCAGTTATTTTAATTTATTTGCACAAACCCAGAGGAGCTATTCTAAAACTTAAATTATTGCAGAAAAAAAAAAATTGGGATTTTTCT
>WBNM01036324.1:11144-32101 GCA_013399055.1 Ramphastos sulfuratus | reverse complement strand
TTGCCTTCTTGGCCTTGAGGGCATGTCGCTGGCTCATGGGCACTTTACCACCAACACTCCAGGTCCTTCTCTGCAGAGCCACTTTCCAGCAGGGCACCCCTCACCTGTGCTGGTGCAGGGGGTTATTGCTGCGTGGTTGATGGACTCTACACTTCACTAGGTTCTCCTCTGCCCTGCCCTCCAGCCTGCCCAGGTCACATTACTGTGAGAAGTATATTACAAGAAGTAGACAAAACACACCAAAGCTATAGGTCAGTTGATTTCCTTCACATGGTGTTATCTTGGCACAGCCTTGAGAGGGAAACCGCAGCATGCGCCACTGTGTCAATTAACTCCATCGCACGTATTTCTTCATCTAAATATCTGCTCCTATTTCTGATTATGAGCCCAATCTGTGCTTCAGGCAGAAATATTGCTATCTGAAGGACAAGCTGCCTTTAGAATGAGGCATGCTTGGGTTTTTTTGGTTTGTTTTTTTTTTTTTTTAGAAAATAATTGTGCAGACACTTTCACAAATATCTGGATCTCCCTTTTTGTGATGAGACAGCAAATGACAGGGTGGCAGCTAAATGACTAGGCTGGGGCTTTGCAAAGCAAAGCCTGTAGATTAGAGTGAATCACAAACCAGGAGTGAGTCAGAATTGCCATATCTCTGTCAAGGGTCAAGAAGAGAGTGACAAGAGTGACCTATGGGGAAGGACTGAAATAGCTCAGTCTAGAAAAGGCCAAATGGGCAAAACAGACTATTGCAGAGAGGGAGAAACAGAGTTTTGTGTGACCACTGGAAAAGAATAGGAGCAAGGAGAGAGACTTTAACAGGGGCTTGTGGTGACAGGATGAAGAGGAACGGTTTGAAGCTGAAAGAGGGGAGATTTAGACTGGAGGTTAGGAAGAACTTCTTTCCAGTGAGGGTGGTGAGACACTGGAACAGGTTGCCCAGGGAGGTTGTGTCTGCCACCTCCCCTGAGGTGTTGAAGGCCAGGTTGGATGAGGCCTTGAGCAACCTGGGCTAGTGAGAGGTGTCCCTGCCATGGTAGGGGGTTGGAACTAGATGATCTTTAAGTTCCCTCCCAATGCAAAGCATTTTATGATTCTGTGGTTACTGCAAAATGATCCTGTAGCTGTGAGGGGAGGACAGCACTGTCATTACCCGGGAGGATTGTAGTCTGTCCATCAACAGGAATTTTAGGAGCAGGTTAAGCAAACATCTTTCAGGAGCAATGCAAGTAAAGTTAATCCTGCTTCAAGACAAGGGATTGCACTAAAAACGCTACAAAGCCTCACAGGGGAATTTTCAGGGTTTATCCTTCCAGGAGCGTTTCTGATCCCTCTGCAGTGCGGCAGAAAATGCAGTGCTCCGTGCTGCCCTACGCAGGCTGAAGCCTGCAGCTCGCCTTCAATCTGCCTTCAGCTTCGCTTTTCTCTTTTACAGACTTTCAGCTCAGCAATCTCCTGAAGAGAACAGACTGTTTCATATTGTCTCTGGCTTATTCATTGCTTCTAAGCAGAGTGCTCAATTGCTCACAGATTCTTGATAGCTAAATTATTCCGTTGCTCTTTATTAAGACCCAAATGGATCTCAGCTTTCTGGAAGGACTAATAGGAGCCTCTTTTCCAAACTGTGATGAGAACAATTTGGTTGTAGCTCTTCAGTTCCAGAAATGCTTTGCTAAAACGTTGACACAGTTGCCTTAGCTGCATGATTTTCAGTTATCTGTAGCTCGACTCTCAATGTCATCGAATAGAATGGCTTGAGTTGGAAGGGACCTTAAAGATCACCTCCAACTAGACCAGACTGCTGAGAACCTCGTCCACTCTGGCTTTCAACACTTCCCAGGAATGAGGCATCAATAACTTCCCTGGGCAACCTGTTCCAGTGTCTTAATACCCTCATAGTAACAAACGTCATCCTAATGTCCAATCTAAATCTACCCTGCTCTGGTTTCAAACCACTGCCCCTTGGTGCCTGTCACCACAGGCACTTATGATCTCTGGACATGCCTTCCAACCTCTATCATTCTGTGGTTCTTAGACTTATTGAAAGAAAAAGGAATGTTAGCCTGTAAAACTAGTTGCCTGTGTAGCACTCTGAAGAAAGTCACTCATAAAATCATAAAAGAATGACCTATACTTTAGGTAATTTTGGGTAAATTTAGCATAAAATCCCATGAAATTTGATTCATCACAAGGTTCATTTCTGACTCTGGTTGCCATAGTGTTCTTACCCCATCCTAGTTGTAGTCAGCCAAAGACATTTTATTACACTTTCTTTTCAGTGGTGCTTGCTTCTTTCTCACAAGGTGATTTGAACAGTAGCTGGAGGATGGGCTGTAGTTATTTACATTATCCAGCTCCAGTTTCCTTGGGCTGACAGAAATTCCCATGGAAATTCTGGTTGCATTAACTTTGACAGAGATATGGGGCTGTTTTTGGAAACTTAAAAAAAACCCTCAACAACTAGGGAATAGTTTTCATTTTTATTAATATGCAGTATCTTCATTTTGTTTATTAAAGAAATAAATCAAGGTTAGTTTCTGCTGAGCCTCAGATGATTTTCACAGGAGACAAAAAAAAAAAAAAAAAGACAAGGCAGACAAATGTTGGCCAAGCATCAACCCAGTAAAAAAATCCCAAAACAGCAGAAATCCCAAGGTGGATGGCAATAAAATGAATAGCATGAGAAAAGAGGATGTTAAAATTGAGCTTGTCATTAGCATACTCACTCCAGACATGGAAAATGAGGTTGTGTTCTTGGAGGTTAAATGCTCTTGGATGAAGAATTCTTGCAGAACCATTTGATCCAGCTAACATCCCATCAGATCAGTCTCTCTCTGCAGACAATCACAGAATTATATCAGCTGGAAAAGACCTTTAATATCATCAAACCCAGCCATTCTCTAACTCTGCCAGTCTTGGTCTAACCCATGTCCCTCAGCACAGATCTCTGCATCTTTGAAACCCCTCCAGGGATGGGGATTCAACCACCTTTCCAGGCAGCCTGTGATAGGGTTTGAGAGCCCTTTCAGGGAAGAATTTTCTTCTAACTTGCCCTTGTGCAACTTGAGGACATTTCTTCTTGTCCTGTCACTTGTTACTATGGAGAAGAGATCAACTCCCACCATGCTCCAACCTCCTTTCAGGGAGTTGTAGATTTTGAGGTCTCCCCTCAGCCTCCTCTTCTCCAAGCTAAACAAGCTCAGCTCCTTCAGCTGCTCCTCACCAGCCCTGTTCTCCAGACCCTTCCCCAGCCTTGTTGCCCTTCTTTGGATTCACTCCAGCACCTCAATACCTTTCTGTAAAGACACCACAGTGCACAGTGTCCCTTTGTTGTCCTTGTAGCTACCTCTCAATTTGTATGACAAAATACACACCTTTGAAAATATAAACATTAATTTTTCCCTGCATCAAGGCTTTCAACACCTCCAAAACGATCGTTTTCCTTCTCCCCATGGACACTAATGCAAAAGGTCTGAACTTGCAATTTTAAGGGAAATTAAGGGCACTTAGAACCTCTGGTTTTTGCCCATCCCTTGTGCTCCCACATCAGATTAATTTACCTTTTGTGGAGAAACATTTGTTCCCTCATGGCTCGTTAGTTTTTCTGCTTCATCAGCCACCCAGTTAAGTGACCCACAGCTTCTGTTTTGACAAATTCTGACTCTGTCACCTTCACCTCCTGCAATTAAGCAATGGGCCAGGCAGTGAAAAGCAAGGACAGACCTCTAGTCTCCAGAAAGATGATCAGTAAAAGTCCCTTTGCATTTGTTCTCTTTCCGTTGGGAAGAGAACTGTAATCATGGGATGGCTCCACTAGATGTCCGTATTTCAGCAATTTTCCTCTGCAATTCAGTGGAGGCAGCTGCCAGTACGTCCAAATGCCATGCTTCACTGAAAGATGTAAATACAAGGGTAGGTTTTCATATTAGTGAAGTTGTGCCCCTGGCTTTTGGTCTAAAAAGGCACAAATCTGATGCAAAGCCCTCAGAAACCACCTTTTGCTTTGAACATCTTGTTTTCTCAGAAAAGGTCCTTTAAGGCTGTCAGACTTTTCAGGGGCTGAATGTTATCCCTCTGGTTGTTTACATCCTTGCCTTGCTTATTATTTCCCAATTATTATGTGCTTTGTATTCACTTGTGGGAATAAATATTTGGTTTGGAAAAAGCTTTCAAGATTCTCATTGTTTGGTTGGGGTTTTGGTGAAGTTTTTTTTTTCGGTTTGGCTTCTGTTTTTTCTGTGCATGTTTCTGTTTTGAGTTCAGCTCTCTGCAAGTTCCAAACCTACTGGCTCAGGTTTTTAGACATGCCTGCATAATTGTAAAATAATTGCTTTGCTCATTACATTTCTCTTCAAATATTGATGGCTAATATTTACCTACTTTCTCTGGGTATCTAATGGGTGTTGGAAAGCACAGTTATGCTCATGTGCACGTAAGTAGGATAACTGAGCATGTGTTCTTTTTATGCTCACGAATTTAAACAAGCAGAGTGTAGACAGCCTTTTGGCTCTGGTGTTCACTGACTGAGGAGGCTTTTCTGCTTACTGCAGAGGGCCTTGGACTAGATGATCTTTGGAGGTCACTTCCAACCCAGACCATTCTATGATTCTAAAAGCAAAGTGCACATCATTTTAAGCATGTGCTCATCTTCTTGTGAAGCAGTGAGTGTTGGGGCATGAAAAATGCCAGGATACCACTCCAAATGTCTTTTTGTATATGCTAGCAGAAGAGGATCACTGTCATCACTCTACTCATCTGTCTCAGCAGATCAAGAGAGTCATTATAGTAGCCTTCCAATATCTGAAGGGGGCCTACAGGAAGGCTGGGGAGGGACTGTTTACAAGGTCTTGTAATGACAAGGAGAAATGGGTTTAAACTGGCAGAGGGGAGATTTAGGCTGGATGTCAGGAGGAAGTTCTTTCCAGTGAGGGTGGTGAGGCACTGNGATGTCAGGAGGAAGTTCTTTCCAGTGAGGGTGGTGAGGCACTGGCACAGGTTGCCCAGGGAGGTTGTGGCTGCTCCCTCCCTGGAGGTGTTCAAGGCCAGGTTGGATGAGGCCTCGAGTGACCTGTTCTAGTGGGAGGTGTCCCTGCCTATGGCAGGAGGTTGGAACTAGATGATCCTTGAGGTCCCTTCCAACCTTACCATTCTATGATTAGAGAGTCTTAGCACTGCTAAGGCCACACTTAAAAACACTGGGTTCAGTTTTGGGACCCTCACTACAAAAGGGACATCGAGGTGCTGGAGCAGGTCCAGAGAAGCACAGTGAAGCTGGTGAAGGGTCTGGAGAACAGGGCTGGTGAGGAGCAGCTGAAGAAACTGGGATTGTTTAGCCTGGAGAAAAGGAGGCTGAGGGGAGACTTCCTCTCTACAGCTGCCTGGAGGGAGATGGGGGTCGGTCTCTTCTCCCTGCTAATGAGTAGTAAGTGACAGGACAAGAGGAAACAGCCTCAGGTTGCATCAGAGGTGGTTTGGGTTGGCTGTAACAAACACTTCTCCCCCCAAAATAGTGGTAAAGCCCTGGAAGCATTCAAAAAACATCTAGACGTGGTGCTGAGGGACATGGGTTAGTGACACAGTTGGCTGTGCTGGGTTCACAGCTGAACTCAATGATCCTGGAGTTCTTTTCCAACCTTAATGATTCTATGCTCCTATCTTTATCATGCCACATTGGTGACATTTTTGCTGACTTCCTCACTTACCTGTTTTACCACAAACAGATACCAGTTTATGTCCCCTGTAATGGTTTGTGATTTGCATACCCAGTCACTAAACCCAGGTTGGAGCCCAGCGATTTTAGGTCAAGTGTAGGGAATTCCAAGAAGCTGAAATGAAGGCCTCATTTAAGATTGCAGAATTCCTTTCTAGGAATAACCCAGGAGAGAGGCTTTCTTCAATGTTTTTCTTCTGGTTTCCCAGGCATCTTCAGTTTTGTTAAGTGTAAGGATGGAATACATTTCAGAGAATGCTATGTACCAGACCCTTTCAAGGCAGCTGCCAGGACCAGATGCAAACTAGGCATTAAGTGACTTCTGATTCTCATAGATGTGAGTGTAACACCTACAACTGAATGTGTCTCCACCACTTTTACCTCATTTACAGTATTGAGGACACAGACTAGGCTATTTTTATGATAAAACACAACAAAAATTTGGTGTTACTCCATTTATAGAATCATAGAATCATCAAGGCTGGAAAAAACCTCTAGGATCATCAAGTCCAACCACATCTGATCCAGGAAAGTTCTTTAACAGAGCTGTCTGCCTTTAAGCACAGGCACAATCCTGCTGGATTCAGCCAAAATGTGTCTCAAAGCTCATCCGAAATTCTCTCTAGGTTCATGTGTCATGACTGACAAAAGGACAAAATAACAAGCAAATCGAGATAAACCCCTAAATCATCACATTCTAAGAACTGAAATAAACCAAATAAATCAGTTTGTTGCCAAAAGAATATACATTTTTAAGCACAAATAAACCCCAGAACATCCTCTTATGGAATATATCCCAATCTTGACTATTTACTTTCCGCTTGTTTAATAACAGGAAAAGGTTTGTAGCTCTTTTGTTGAGTTTTACATGTCAGCATCTTAATATTCCTATGGTATTCTTGAAAGTTTTTACCAGGAAAAACATACCAGTGCCATGCCCTGTAGTAGGAAATGTTGTGTTTATTTTAAATGCATTGATGAGCACACTCAAAGGCAAACAATTACCTATCGTAAAGCGGGGGAGCAACTCCTAATGGCTTGGTGTCTCATTTGTACTTCTTTGTATAGTTCCTTGGCTCATTTGTCCCTGCCCTTCCTGTGTTCAGCTTGTTGCCTCTTGCTGTACCTTTTGAACTTTGGTGTAGATGAAATCCTTCTCTTTTGATTTTTTTCCAGTATTTTTTTCCCCATTACCTGCTGGGCTCTGCTGCTTTTGGTGCATCTAAGCCACAGCGAGCATTGGGCTAAAGGTTTATCATACATCTGTAGCTGGATCCGTAGGACAGGAATTGTCCCTGGCATAAAGAAGTGGATCCCAACACTGAACTCCTGCTTTAAGTGCACAGCCCTTAGGCTAGGCTCTGAAAGCAGAAAGCCTTCAGAGATTGTTAGACCTCTTACAAAAGTGTTTCAATCCCTTTTGGCTTGTTCTGTTGTGGCAACTGCAGTAACTACAGCAAGTTTTGGCCTAATCGTGTTTAAAAAGTAGGATAGTTCTGCCACTGTGGGACAGAGTAGACTCTGTCAAACAGGGTAGTTCTCCTCACATAGTTAGAGCATGATGTGGGCTTGTTTAAACAGTGAGTAAGGTACAAACAGCCAGTGACTGGATTCCCTGCAGCTATAGCTGTGGGCACAGTAGTGTTTGAAATCCAGGCTTCAAATTAAAAAAAAAAAAAAAAAAAAAAAGAGGAGACAAGAAAGTAAATAACTCATAAAAGGAAGTGCAAACAGTAGGGAAATCTTGTTTCCATCTGTCAAGCTTCGTAAAGTCATACCAAAAAGAAAAGTTAGCCTTAGGGAGGCTACTGGGGCTCTGACTTTGAGGATATCTTACTTGGAGTAGCTGGGGGAGGATGAGTGACCTTCACCCAATTGTTCTGCATCTTCACTAATAGCCACAACTCAGATGCAGGCACCAAGGCTTCAGAGGTAAATGTCAGGTTCAGAAACCCAGGCTTCACTGGACTTGGGTTGGATTAGGCATAGTGTGGCCAGCAGGACCAGAGCAATGATTGTCTCCTTGTACTCAGCACTGGTGAGGGCACACCTTGAGTACTGGGTTCTGGTTTGGGGCCCTCTTGAATATGGGAAGCTGCAGCTAAACATCAGGACAAAATTCTTGAGGGTAGTGGAGCACTGAACTGTGCTGCCCAGAGAGGTAGTAGTCTTTCTGTCTCTGGAGTCATTCAAAGCTCACATTGTGATTGCAGGCAACCTGCTCCAGGTGAACCAGTTCTGGCAGGGGGCTTGGACTCAAGGATCTCCAGAGATCCCTTCCAGCCACTGTCAGTCTGTGATTCTGTGTGAATTTAAATGTTTTTCAGTAGTGAGGTCACTGCTAAACCATGTCCCTCAGCACCACATCTGCCACATTGTAGAAGGCTTTGTTTTCATTGCTCAAAACATAGGCTTTTACACCTTGAAATAAATAACTGCAGGAACTATTCTGAAGTAAAAAGAGAAGCCCAAACAGTTTATTTTTACCATGATGTAACTCTGCTATCCAAGCCCACACTTGGAGCTGACCTTGGTGTGCATAACTCAAGGCTAAACTGAAGTTCTTGGTCTTCACTGTGCTTTTACCTCAGGATTGTTTCTGCACTTGAGTTGCCACAAAGCAAAACTCATGGCTTTCTTAGCAGTCAAGCCCTTACTCTACCCTTCTGGAAGGTTATTTTCACACATGATAAAATTTACAGGAAACTGCAATTCTTTTGCATCTTTGATAAATCCAGAGCAGAGGCATGTGGCCAGGCAGTATGAATGGCTGCATTAGAATGTGATCAGTCCTGTCACTGCACTGCAGCATGTTATGAAACCTGCTGTGCAACTCATGACATGATTGGATTTTGTACCAGAAGGGAAGAAGATGATTAGCAGTCAAATAACTGCTAGATAGTGGTATTCAGATTTGTGAAATGAGAGAGACAAACATGCAAACCGTACAGACGTAACTGAATGTCCCAGCAAAGCTACACAGGAACACTTCATTTCTCATGTCCTTTCCCTGGCAATAGCAGACAGAAATGACACACATGATTTGCTGATCTAAAATGTATTGGCTTCCATCGTTTATCAGAGAATTGTTTTGGTTGGAAAAGCCTTCTAAGATCATGCAGTCCAACTGTCAACCCAACACCACCATGGGCACTAAAGTCACATCCCCAAGTGCCATGTCCACACATCTCTTGAACACCTCCAGGGATGTTGCCTCCACCCCCTCCCTGGGTAGCCTGTTGAATCCCTGACCACTCTTGCAGCAAAGAAACTTTTTCTAGTCTTCAACCTAAACCTGCCCTGGCACAATTTCAGGCCATTTTCTCTTATCCTGCCACCTGGTACTGGGGAGAAGAGACC
Source organism: Ramphastos sulfuratus (assembly GCA_013399055.1). Lineage (NCBI taxonomy): Eukaryota > Metazoa > Chordata > Aves > Piciformes > Ramphastidae > Ramphastos > Ramphastos sulfuratus. The sequence continues at coordinate 23,034 of WBNM01036324.1, read as the reverse complement.
CACCTCACTGCAACCTCCTTTCAGGGAGTTGTAGAGACCAACAAGGTCTTCCCTCAGCCTCCTTTGCTCCAGGCTGAACAACCCCACTTTCCTCAGCTGCTCCTCAGCAGGCCTGTTCTCCAGACCCTTCACCAGGTCATGGAAGTGATTTCCATCCTGAGAAGTTAGAGAGAAATGAAGAGTTTTTGAATCGTTGGAACATCTTCAGCCTGTCACAGTAGCAAAACTCCGCTTAGAGACGAGTATGTTCCATTCATTGTGTAATACCCACAGAGTCCTGTAGGAGAATCAGAATCCTTGACATCCCTTTAGGGCACTGGATTAAGTGTTTAGATCTTGGATTAGGAAAATCACTTGTAGCTGAGAGCACCCTGACAAGGCTCATGTGCATGGTTGTTGAAGCTTTCATGCTCTGGAACATCTTACTCCTACTCAATTTGTTCTATGAGTTTAAGATTGTCTGAGTTTAAGATACAGGCTGCCTAGAGCAATGGGGTTAAACTTGCTGGTTTGCCATGGCATTGTCCAGTTGGGGTGAACAGAGAATCCTTGTGTGCTGGTACACAGAATTTAGTCATCCAGGGAACGGTAGTAGAACTGTATTGTGAGGGGGCAGACTGCTGGGGATACAGCCCAAGGGATGGTTTGCTTTCTGGGCTGCAAGAGCACGCTCTTGGCTCATGTCCAGCTTTTCGCCCACCAGCAACCCCAAGTCCTGCTCTTCAGGGCTGCTCTCCAGTCCTTCATCCTCCAGTCTGTGTTCAATCTGGAGATTCTCCCAATCCAGGTGTAGGACCTTGCAGTTGGCCTTATTGAACCTCACGAGGCTCATGTAGACCCACTTCTTGAGCTTGTCCAGGTCCTTGTGGATGGATCCCATCCTTTAGGCATGTCAGCTGCACCACTCAGCTTGGTGTCATCTGCAAGCACACTGTGGGTGCCTCGATCCCAGTAGCTATGTCATTGATACAAAACAGTACTGGTCCCAGCACTCAGCTCACAGTAGCTACTCATGCCTTACCTCAACCTTTGCTAGGGCAGAGACTCTTTTCAAATGCAGCCTTAGAGCAGCAAAATAGAATCTTCCTGCTTGGATCCTTCATACAGCTTCAGTGCAAATGTTGTGGCAGTGTGTGTAATTATTTAAAGCAGAAGTTCCTCGGTAGGAAGTCTCACAGGTCTCAAATTAGTGACACTTTTTTGTAAAGTTCATATTGGTAATCTATGGAATTTATAACAAAGGTGTTGAAATCGCTTCACTTTTTGCTGACTCATTTCCCACCACCACCCACCTAGGGGGAGAGCTGATGACCTCAGAAAGCCCCTCAGAGAAGTTCAGGGCACATAGTTGCCGCCTGTACTATGAAGAACACACTGAACTGTGCTGAACTCTCAACTCTAGTTCAGCCTAGAATTTGGACTTGCTCCCTCCCAGCAGTGCAGGCCCAAGGCTGCTGCAGAGCCCCTTGTTGTGATCGGCTGTGACTCAGGCGCTCAGGTACTCTGGTATTTACTAAATACCTCTATCACCACGGATTTATCTTGCCAAGAGAAGTTAAATGGTTATGTATTAAGAAGATTTTATAAGCACGCTGTGCCACAGTAAACATGAGTAAAAGCTGTTCTTAAACTATTTCTGTCTTCTGTTGGGAAACAGATTATTGAGGCTTGAAGGGGAAGACTGCTTAGTAAAAGGAAGGAGAGCTGAACATACTGAGGTTTCAAAGGAACTCTGCTTTGCTGATTAAGTGCTTTCTACAGAAATGCAACTAATGTTTCCTTTTTTTTTTTTTTTTTTTTTTTTAAGTCTTAAATCAGGCCCAACTGCCAGTAAATTACTCTCTTTACAGTGAGTGGAAGTTTATTTTTAGTCACCAGGACAGTATAGATTAAGGCAGGAGGCTGAAAATCAAGGCGTCTGCATGCTAAAATAACCTGCCACGCACTTAACTCTTGGTGTCAACTCATTCATCTCACTGGGGCTCAGCTTAACTTGCTGTTAGAGGTGACTTTCCAGTAGCCATCTGCCAAGGCTATGAAGCTGCCTTACGTCCAAGTCCCTTTTCTTACCTTTCTGAAAGCATCTTTCAGTTTTTAAGCTTTGATTTTACTGGGGTTGAATTTTCACTACTTTGAGGCTGGGAGTAGAGCTGGAATTTCTTGTCAACCAACTTGCCTGTTAATCCAAAAGCAGAGCTGGTGCTATTCCCTGTGGAAGTCTGTTGAGTGCTGGGTACTACTACCACACTGCCAGTTTGAAACATGAATACCAGTCTCAATGTGGGATAGATAGAGTTGTTCAAAACAGATCTCTCACCAAATGTTTAACATCATCAGATGACAACCTGGTAACCATCTGAAAAGGGATTGAATTAGATTGCTTAGATGCCTGCTTAGCTGTTTTTTTTTCTGAACAGGTTGTCACCTTACTCCAAATTGAGAGACTCAAGATGTCCACATTGAAATTAGTGATTTGCCTTTGTTCTTGGAGGTATTTGTCCACAGTAGTTTACCAAACTAGTTTAGGCTGAGCTGATACTTATCCCTCATCTTCTCATCTTGTTGGATCAACACATTGATAAAGTAATTCTGATATAGTCAGCATAAAGTGTTTACTACCTGATCAAAGAACACAGCATTTTCTATCATGTCATCTGGCTTTCAGAAGTGTTGAAAGATTAAATTGGGAAGCTCCCTGAGATCCATACAAAACCTCTGGTAAATACACTGTTTGGTTTAAATTAAGAGCAAATCTGCTCTGAAAATTGGAGTACACACAGTGCTGCTCCTCCCACAGAGCTGTACTTTGTTCCTATCAGCTGATAGTTAAAAGCCTTGGGTTTTTTCACTCCTCTTCAGACTGTGGAGTTAACACAACTCTAGGTGAGTGAACTGCTGATTGTAGTTCATCTTCTGGAACTTCAGACAGAATTGTTTACAGAGTTTCAATCAGTTACACCTATACGAAGTCATTGTCAGTGACAAGTGGGGCACTAGGGCATAGTTTGCTGATATCAGGCACAGAGAGGCTGAATTTGAGGGCCTAATATGACCTCTTGAACTTTATACTTTTGGACACATGTCAGGAACCTGAAAGAATCTTCTCTTGTGTTCCAGAACCCAATCGCAGAGTCATAGAATTGTTTCAGTTGGAGATGACCTTTAAGATCATCCAGTCCAACCAATATTTAACTCTGCCAACTCTGGTGCTAAACCATGTCCTTCAGCACCACATCTCTGCATCTTTGAAACACCTCCAGGGATGGGCATTCAACCACCTCCCCAGGGGTCCTGTTCCAGTGTTGGAGAACCCTTTCAGAGAGATTTCTTCTGACATCCAACCTAAACCTCTCCTGGTGCAACTTGAGGACATTTCCTTTCATCCTATCACTTGTAGACTAACCCCCACCTCACTCCATACTCCTTTCAGGAGTTGTAGTTTTTGAGGTCTCCCCTCAGCCTCCTTTTCTCCAGGCTAAACAACCCCAGTTCCCTCAGCTGCTTCTCACCAGCCCTGTTCTCCAGACCCTTCACCAGCTTCTCTTGACATAGTCCAGCACCTCAACATCCTTCTTGTTGTGAGAGGCCCAAAACTGAACCTATTACCCAGGATGAGTCCTATCAGGCTAAATTTGCCAGTCTTGTAGTATGCGAAAGAATGTCTCTGCAGTGTCTGAACACAGTCTAACTTCTTGTACGTAGAAATCTACATGCCTCTTGTCCTCAAACACATGGCAAAGGCATGTACCAGTCCTTACTGCTTGCTGTGGAAACTGTACAAAGTAAATAGCCATGGATTCCTGCAAAAATCTTGGGATTTGAGGGTGCTGGATGCTACATTATATTAATGGTATGGTTAGCAAAAGACAGGCTGTTGTCAGTAATTGATAGCACGTCTGGGGACTACAGATTATTAACACAACTCACTGCAAGACTGCAGCATGATTGCATCAATTCTTGCAATGGGTGTATGAATCCCTTGAGCCAATGCTGTCTGATTGAAAAATGAGTCGTGGCTGGATTTGAATACTTGGAATAAATAAGGCAGCAACTGACTGTTATGCAAGGTCTGTATACTTTCCCCATAGCCTTCCACAAAAATGCCACATTTCTGACACCTTTCCAGCAGGCTATTTAGAGGCACCATGGCAGAGGCAAACAGGATGTGAGAATACAAATATGAGAACTTCTTGCTTTCTACGACTCCCTGAAAGAGGGCTGGAGAAAGGACAAGGTTGGTCTCTTCTCCCTTGTAACAAGTGGTATGATGAGAGGAAATGTCCCCAAGGTGCACCATGAGAAGTTTAGGTTGGATATCAGAAGGTACCAGAAAGGGTTCTCCAACACTGGAACAGGCTGCCCAGGAAGGTGGTTGAATCCCCATCCTTGGAGGTGTTTCACAGAGACAGAGCTGTGGTGCTGAGGGACATGGCTTAGTCTTAAACTTGGTATAGTTACAGAATAGTTGGACCTAACGATCTTAAAGGTCTTTTCCAGCCAAAACAATTCCATGATTCTATGATTCTGTCAATATTTGGTCCTGCTCCCCATTCCAACATGTGATTTACATTCCCAGTATCCATTGCAATATGGAATGAAGCCACTTCCACACCACTTTGATCTTAATAGAGAATGGAACTGTTATTTAAGACCTACTATTTCTTATAATTCCTTTTAAAAAAAACCTTTAAAAGTAATTATTCAACCCAAAATTAATTTTAAAATGATTATGTATTCATAGGAATAGTTGCATCTATCTAAATGCAAATTTACTCCTTCATCCTATCAAGGATCTGTAATACATATTTAAAATCTCTCTAAACCTCCTTACTCCATAAGGAATATTCTGGTCTCTTAGGTAAGCAGCACGAATTCAGAGAGGCTTTGTAATGTGTGCTTGTGGCCTGTATGCAGGTTGCAGCAAATTGGAAAGACCCCAAAAAAAGATGGATTGAAGTCAAACTGCTTTTAAGGGCAGAATTTAACTCTTTGTTCACCTCTACGGCTTGGAAACAGCTGTAATGGCAGAAGTTCAGACACTGAACCATAGAAAAGGCCCTTCCATGGCATCTGATAAAATGGGAGCCTTCTGGTTGTTCCTGTAACACTAGGACCATCGTTTGTTTACATCCCTGAGCAATTACTATGTCAATTAAAATGTGAGAGGTGTTCACTAAAATTAATTCCTTGCTTCTACCTGTGGGTGCTTCTGATATTTCAAGGGACATTGAGTCAGAGCAGAGCGCTGAAACAAACCCATGTTACTCAAAATCACAGAATCACAGACTGGATCTGGTTGGAAGGGGCCGTAAAGATCATCTAGTTCTGACCACCCCCTGGCATAGGGAGGTCACCTCCCACTAGCCTAGCTTGCTCAAGGCCCAATCTAACCTGGCTTGGAACACTTCCAGACTTGGAACCTCCACAAATTCTCTGGACCACCTCTTCTAGTGCCTCACCAGACAGAAGGTGTGAAAGCAGAATGCAAGCTGCTGCATTTCTGCCAAAGCTGCAGCCTTTGCTGTAGCAATTGTCATGGTTGTGTGAGAAATACACACAGTAGGCTGAGTAAAGGCCTAACCTTTATGGCTTCGAACTTCTTGTCAAGAGGGAATCCCTTTCTCAGCATGCAGCTGAAGCAGCCAGGTTAGGTGAGGCTTCAGAGGGAGTCCCTGGGAAGGGACTTCTTAAAAGGGCTTGTAGTGATAGGATGAGGGGCAGTGGCTTTGAGCTGGTAGAGAGTATATTGAGATTGGAGAGAGGAAGAAATTCTTGGGAGTGAGGGTGGGGAGACACTGGAACAGGCTGTCCAGGAAGGTTGTGGATGCTCCCTCCCTGGAGCTGTTCAAGGCCAGGTTGGATGGGGCCATGAGAAGCCTGGGCTAGTAGGAGGTGTCCCTGCCTTTGGCAGGGAATTTGGATCTAGATGATATTTAAGGTCCCTTCCAACCCAAAGCATTCTATGAATCTGTGAAAATCTCCCCTTGATGCCAGCTCTGAAGCTGTGGATGTAGCAGTACAATGGCTCCCATTCAGAGTGTGTCGCACAAACCAAGATGGGTTTGTACCTTTGAGACCTCCAATGTCAACCTGGCTTCTCTGCTGCTCATACAAGTGCAAGACAACCACATGCATGGTCCTGCTTTGGCAGGAGGGTTGGACTTGATCTGTGAAGGTCCCTTCCAACCCCTACCATCCTGTGATCCTGTGCATGACATCTGCTGCAAGGCTAAATGTTATTCAGGTTATTTCTACCTCTCATCTTTTAGTAAGAGGTTTAGGATTAGGAAGGATCATGGAGCTCATCAGTGTAATTTAGACTTCTGCAGAGAATATCCATGTAGATAATCACCCCAGTGTATCTTCCACATACCAGAACTTCAAGGCAAACTCAGCTGTTTAGTCTCTGCCATGCTGCTGCAAAGTTAAATAATGTCAGTGTACATGAATATCTTACTAAGTTCTTCACTGCCTATGATATAACCACTTCTGTTTGCACCACAGGATCCCTAAGCTAGGGCTGCTAGCTGCTTTCTGAAGAGCTCAGAGGTGTGATCTATGTTAATTTTATTTCAGGCAGTATGTAATTAGAATTAGCAGATTCCAATTATCAGTGAAGAAAGGGAGGAGAGCAACTTATTTCACAAGAAGCGCAGGAGCCTGCTGTATCTTATCATTGTATAGCCAAAACAAAAAGGAGGTGCCAAAGCTCTCTCCAGAGATACCCTGCTGCTATCTGTCTAGTGCCATTGAACAGAAGGATACAATGTCGTTGGGGTCTGACTGTGCAGCACAGTATTTTGGTGGCATTAACAGAATGTGTAACTCTGCTCCAGGGCTCCAGCACCCTCACACCAAGGAATTTTCTCCTCTTGTTCAGATGGAACCTCCTGGCTTCCAGTTGTGCCCATTGTTCCTTGTCCTGTCACTGGGCACCACTGACAAGAGTCTGTCCCCATCCTCTTGCATCTTTAACTCTTGCCGGGCACTGAGCAAATCCCTTCTCAGGATGCTCTTCTCCAGGCTCAACAGCCCCAGGGCTCTCAGCCTTTCCTCCTCACAGAGATGCTCCAGGCCTTTCAGCATCTTTATAATCTGCACTAGACTCTCTCTAGTAGTTCCCTGTCTCTCTTAAACTGGAGAGGCCAGAGGTAGACCCAGTACTTCAGATGAGTCCTCACTAAGGCAGAGTAGAGGGGCAGGAGAACCTCCCTCAACCTGCTGGCCCCACTCTTCTTAACACACTCTTCACTGGGATCTTCCCTAATTTTGAGAAGTTTTTATACAAGTGAGAAAGGCATCTCAGGAAGATTAAAGTGACTTTAAGGTTGATGGTAAATACTAAGAAAAGTTTGCTCTTAAGATCCCAAGAAATGGAACTCAGCATGGAAGAGATAATCCATTATGGTCTTTCAGTTTTCCTTAACTTCGAAACCAAAGTTCTCTTGTTTAACTGTGTTGCAGTTGCATTTGCAAACACTCTACATCATTTCCCTCCCCATGCTCTTAGACCTTAACAGACAGGATTCGATCATCATACTTCAGCCCCTTCTCTCCAAAGGCACTTGAAGGGCACTTGGGGCAAACAGACAATAAGGTCTTCCCGTTGTGGAGTTGTGCCAAACGTCTGCTGTCCATGTGGCTTTGTCTGCCGCTGCAGTGAGGTAAAACCTTTGCTGCCTATTGCAGCACTGCAAGCTCCTGTTGCATCAACATGAGGTTTCAAAATACAGTCAAGCAAACTTGGCCCAATATGATTTATTTCTTTGATACTAATATCTAGGAAAGCAGCAGCATTACTGACAGCAAGAGGATTCCAAGCATCTGTCCTTAGCTTTCGATGACCCTAGGGAAGCAACCCCAAATCCACATGGTTTAATTGGCAGAGGGTTTTGTGGGCTGTGGAGGGGTGGGAATGTGGGCAAGCATATTTCTGGAGCTATAATTAATCTTGCTTCTTGTATGGGCATGATTTATGTGACGGCCTCAGTGCTGCGGGAATAAAGGAGTTGTTAAACAGAGATGTGGAGGTATATTGTTTGGAGAAAGAGGGCTATCCAGCAATTTCACTGTCTTTACCAAACCAACATATTGGAATGGCTCTCTTAAAATACAGTAGCATGCTGCCAAGAACCATTCTTTAGTTTTCTGCAGCCTGAGAGTTGTTCCGAGAGTGTCCCTAGAGTTTTCTGCCTACTGAGATTCAGGATTCACTGAGAATTTCAATTCAAGGCTGCAGCAGAAGTCAGAGTTTATTAAGTGACACAAATTGGGGCTTCCAGATCTTGTGACAATGGACGCAGCAGAAGCACAGGATGCCTTCCTCTGCTCTGCTCCATGCCAGAACACTACTGGCACTATTTGCCCTATTCTCCCAGAGGAGCATGAACCATTCTGCCACAACTATCGCATAACCTCAGCCTTAGTTTGTGCACAATCTCCTTTGAAACTTGGTCATCTTTAATGACAGTATTGAATATTCTGAGGGCCCCAACATAAGGAGGACACGGACACGTTGGAGTGGATCCAGGGGAGGACCACAAAGATGATCAGAGGGTTGGAGCATGTCTGTTATGGTTACAGGCTGAGAAAGTTGGGGTTGTTCAGCCTGGAGAAGAGAAGGGCCTAGGGGGACCTTAGAGCTGCGTTTCAGTATCTGAAGACAACCTACAGGAAGGCTGGGGAGGGGCTGTTTAGAAGGGCCTGTAGTGACAGGACGAGGGGCAATGGTTTGAAACTGGACCAGGGGAGATTTAGGTTGGACATCAGGAGGAAATTCTTCACAATGAGGACAGTGAAATAGTGGAACAGATTGCCCAGGGTGTGGTGGAGTCTCATCACTGAAGACATTCAAGATCAAACTTGATAGGGCCCTGAGCAATCTGTTCTAGTTAGGGATGTTCCTGCTCCCTGCAGGGGGGTTGTACAAGATGACCTTTGAGGTCATCAACCCAATGCAATCCATGAATCTGTGATATTGTAAAGTTCTGTGGTATTGTGAAGTTTTCCTGTGTGAGCTCCTCAGCTATGTCCAGATTGATACAGGCTCTCTACTGCTATTCAGAATAAATTCTAGCACTCAGGTTACTGATCTGAATGCAGAGCTACCCTTAGTTGCATACAAATAGATTTCATTTGCTCAGACAAGAAGCGACCCCATTTCTTCTCCTTTGAAAGCTTATAAATGGCTATCAAAATGATCTGGCCAATATATAATTATCTATAATCTGCAGCAGCTCAGCTCAGCTATTATCTGCAGCTTCTGGTAGACTCAATTTTAGGGTCCAAATGGGGTGCTAGTGCAAATGGCTGTGGTTCCCATGGGAGTCTGGTAGGCTGGGAAAGGGAGTGCTGGCTGTGTGCATTTGCAAAAGGCTTTCAGAAATAGCACTGTGCTAAATTACAATAACTCCAGAACTTAATCCTAATGTTAGGAAATGAACTAATGCTAGCACTGCTGAGCCTTGCATCATGAAGTGTGAGCTGTTGTTGCTCCACACAAATGTTATGTGCCTTGAAAAAAGACTTTGTAGTGAACACAAAGCAGGAGAACTCCCATACGCATCAGCACAACCTACTGAGAAGTGCAGAGGAAATGCTACTTCTCCTGTTTGGATGCAGCCTTATAACAAAGTGAGGTTTAATCATCAGCCAGCAAAAAATCACAAACCTCCCAGATGTGGAGGCAGGCATAGCAGTTCATGGAGCAGTGCAGCTTAGCTCATTAAGATTGTTTAGATGTCATCTAGCTGCTTGCTGAAAGAATGGGTAATGAGTCTAGAAAACAGCTCTTGTGAGGAGAGGTTGAGGGAACTGGGGTTGTTTAGTCTGAAGAAGAGGAGGCTGAGGGGAGACCTCATTGCTCTCCACAACTCCCTGAAAGGAGGTTGCAGTGAGATGCAGGTTGGTCTCTCTAGTATGGAGCGATAGAACAAGAGGAAATGACCTCAAGCTGTGCCAGGGAAGGTCTAGGTTGGAGATCAGGAAAAATTTCCTTCCTGCCAAAGTGGTCAGGCATTGGAACAGGCTGCCCAGGGAGATAGTGGAGTCATTGTCCTTGGAGGTGTTCGAGAAATGTGTGGGCATGGCACTTGGGGACATGGTTTGGTAGCAGTGGTGGCGTTGGGTCGATAGTTGGACTGGATGCTCTTAGAGGCCTTTTCCAATCACAGCAATTCTATAACTGGGAGTGAAAACAGTCAAGACAGGTATCTGCAGGGAGCTGGTCAGAAATGTGAGTTCAAACACTTATTTATGAATATTTTAAAAGCAAGTTTGCATACTGCTGAGCTTTTGGAAAGATGGCAGTCATTCTTCACACTCCGAGCCACTTTCAAATCTGTCTTAAACCACTTTGTCATGACTACCGTGTGCGAGCTCAGGCTTTGCTCAGCCTTCCTCTGATGTCAGGACAGCCTTTTCTCTCATCGTGAGCAACCAGGCAAGGCCCCCTGAAGCTCTGCTGACCAAAGTGTGGGGAGAGGAAGCGCTCAAATCCCCTCTGCAGGCCGAGGAAGCACACAGGGAGCTCTCTTGCATCACTGCACTTTCCCCGCGCTGCCTCACAGATGGAATATGGAGCGGAGCCTCTCTTCTGAGAAAATGACTCACCGTGGCTTCTGCTCTCAGCTGAAGATATCCAGGCAGAACAAATAGCATGTGACCAGAGGCCAATTACAGCTGGGGATTTGGATTAAAAATAAAAAAGAATGAGAACATTTGTCACCAAATTCTCCATCCTTCAAGGAGCAGAAAAATTTCTACCCAGGAATGAAAGCAGAGTTTGTTTTTCTTAAAAGTGCTTCTGTTTGACTAATTTTTTTTTCTGACCTCAGGAATATTTTGATGAAGAGGAATCCTGCCTCATGAGTTTGGCTTAGGGAAGCAATCTGTGGAACAGCACAATGTGTGAGCTTTCTCTGGCTGGGAAGAGAGGATGTCATGCCTGTGGAAAGCTGCCTGCACCTTATACTTCAGTCTGGTTGCTCATCTACTTTGTTCTGAAGTTCTTCACAGGGGAGATCGTAGATCTGTAGAATCGCAGATTCATAGAATGGTTTGGGTTGGAAAGGATCATCTAGTTCCAATCCCCCTGCCATGGGCAGGGACACCTCCCACTAGACCAGGTTGCTCAAGGCCTCATTCAACCTGGCCCTGAACGCCTCCAGGGAGGGAGGCTCCACAACCTCCCTGGGCAACCTGTTCCGGTGTCTCCCTATCCTCACTGGAAAGAATTTCTTCCTACTCTCCAGTCTAAATCTCCCCTCTTCCATCTTAAAACCATTGCCCCTTGTCCTGTTACTATGAGCAAAAAAAAAAGAAAAAAAAAAAAAAGTGGGGTTGATATCCTACTGCCAGAAAGGGTCAGAACAGAGAGAAAAGTTTACACTTCTGTTGTCTGGAATGAAAGTTTGGTTTGTCCCAGCTAGGTTTTACAAGGAGATTATCTGCTTTGAGTTAATTGTCAGTTACCGGAGATGAAAAGCTCCTGTGTGGATACAAGGTCCAAGCAGCATTTTGCTCCTGATGTTCACCTTGTTTTACAGGTTCACATATTCACAGATGACCTCAAATGTCATCATGTCCAACATCCCTGTAGTGAGCAGGGACACCTCCAGCTATAGTGATCAGGCTTCCCAGGGACACATCACGGAATCACAGAATGGTCTGGGCTGGAAGGGACCTCCAAAGGTCATCTAGTCTAACCTCTCCTGCAGTCAGCAGGGGCATCCTCAACTAGATCAGGTTGCTCAGAGCCCTGTCGAGCCTCTCCTTGAGTATCTCCAGCAATACTCTCCTCAGCCACCTCTGTAGGCAACCTGTTCCAGTGCTCTACCACCCTACTAGTAAAGAACTTGTTCCTAAAGTCCAATCTAAATCTGCTCTTCTC
>WBNM01036324.1:0-11021 GCA_013399055.1 Ramphastos sulfuratus | reverse complement strand
TTAGGTCTCCCTGAAGCCTCTTCTCCAGACTGAACAAGCCCAGCTTCCTCAGCCTGTCCTTGCATCAGAGGTGCTCCACCCCCTGATCATTTTTCAATGTTAATAATTTTCAAGTCTGATCTTGGATGTCTTCAGGGATGGGGTCTCAACCACAGCCCTGGGGAACCTGTTCCTTTTGTAGAACTGCTGTTCAAGGAAGGTACATTGCTGTGTAGGTGAGCTATTGGAAACAGCCATCAAGTTGGGGGGGGGGTTTGGTTGTATTTTTGGGGGGTTGGTTAGTTGTTGTTTTGATAAAGCCCATTTCTGCATTGCTTATTTCAGAACAGGGCCAGGACCATGACTGACCTTACTAAAGACAGAGCTGCACAGTGCAGTCAAAACCATAGGAAGAGGCCATTCTGCTCACTGCCTGCTATCTGCTTGAGCATGGTGTTTGCTCTTCAGTTAATCAGTCACCCACTCCTCCTAGCTTGCCAACTTCTCCAGGCCAGTGCCGAGTGGTTTGGTTTGATTCTGCTGTAGTTACACATTTACCCACTCCTGTATTCCCCAGCTGGAGCAATAATCAGCCATCAGTACAGTCTGTAAGTCACAAAGTTCTCGGGCTGATAATTTCGTCATTCCTTTATCATCTGGCAGTGACCCACTGCTATCAGTTTGGCAGCCAGAGGAGCAGTGGTGCTCTGCTTGCAGATTGTCACTCCACTATTTTGTCTATATGCCCAATCCTACATGAGGCAGGCCAAGGAATTTCGCTAAGTCAGCTCCAGCACTTGGGCTTTGCAGAGCTCTGTAAACAGCAGTTCCCAGAGAAGAAACCCAAGAGTGCTCCGTGGCAGGGAACAATGTGGTTTAAATACATTTAGTGAGAATTACTTAACCAGCTCATCAATCAAGTGACCAAAAAAAAAAAAAGAGAGAGAAGTAAGATCTCATTTATAATCCTTTGCTGCTTTGGGTAGAATAAAAGATTACTGGGTGGCAGGAAATTAAAATCCTGTTCTATTTTCCCACCTGCTTCTTTCTATTATAGAATCATAGAATGCTTTGGCTTGGAAGGAACTCTCAAAGTCTTCTTTTCCAAACCTCTCTGCAGTCAGCAAATCTGTAACTAGATCAGGTTGCTTAGGGCCCCATCAAGTTTGACCTTCGATGTCTCTGGACATGGGGCCTCCACTACATCTCTGGGCAGCCTATTCCAATGGTTCACTACCCTCACCGTGAAGAACTTCCTCATGGTGTCCAACCTAAACCAGCCCTGCTCTAGTTTAAAAGAAGAATGATGCTAGAAAGGACTGAGAGATCTTCTAAACCATTCTCCTTTTCCAAGGCAGGAGCTGAGAGGCTTCAGCTGTTCCTGAGAGAGTGAAAGGGAAAAAAAAATGGACGTTGGTGGCAGAAATACCTTGAAGAGTGACTGTTGTAGAAGAGCATTTCTGTATGGTTTCCCTTTTTCTGAATTAGGTTAATTAAAGGCCAGACACACAAAACTTAGTGTCAGGAGATGCTGTTGTACAGTGGCAGGTGTAGCCTGATCTCCTGCAACATCTCTGGAGTTTTTATGAGTGAATCTGTGAGTTGCATGTTCACCCAGGTAGGTAAACATATAGTTAGGCTGTTTGTTGTCTCTGAGGTGGGGTTTTGCAGGTTTTGTTGGCAGCTGCAGTGCTGAAAACACGACGAGGAGTGAAATGGAAAAATCCCAACACGTTTAAGCTAACTAAAGGAAATGCTTTGATGAAACACAATTAACTTGCAGCTCCTGTTACCACAGGCCAATGGTGAGGACATTTACACAGTAAGCAGCTTCTTTCAGTGGGTAAACCTTTGCTAATGAGAACAGTGTGGCCACATGTATAAAATAAGCATTTATCTCCTGGAAAGCCATCAATGACTGGCTCATTTAGAAGGAGAAGCACAGCAGCCCTTGTTACATTAGCGGCAGCAGCACATCGTGTACTGTCTGTTGCTCAGTTCAACCTGTTAAAGGCATTTTGGATTTCCTGCTGGAGGAGCAGTTCCCCACATTTGAATACTTGGACCACACTTTGATGCAAAGTCTGCCTTGTAGACCCTTCCCTTTCTGTTCTTGGGTGTACCCACTCAACATCTGCACCTCACCCAACCACAGTTCGCAGAGTGCTGCTTCTTCCAGCCCTGATTGCATATTATCCCTGTGGCAAATGCAGTTGCCTAAGAGGGACAAACATTAAGAAAGCATTTGATGTATTGTTGCTTGTTCTCTATAATGGACACAGCAGCTGAAAACAAAGAGAAGTCACCTGCAACAGCCTGTTCTAAGCAGCCAGCATTCTGGGAAAGGTGTCTTCTGAAATGGGTTCTCAGGCAAGACTGGATCAAGTGTTTGGAAAGGCAACTTTGAACCCTTTCTCTTGAGTATGGAGAAGTATTGCCACACATCACACCTGTGTTACAAGTTCAATCTGATCTCTTACAGTCATTTCCAGATGGATGGATTCATCTCATTGAAAGTAAAGATGGCCTTTGAGAACTTGATCCTGCAGTTAATCAGTTTCTGAAGATTTGCCTTCTGGAATAATCTCCCAAGGGAAGCAGTGGATTCCTCTCCACTGGACAGTTTAAGACTTAGCTTGACAGTCTGCTGCACCATCTCGTTTCAACTTTGCTATTACCTAGAAAGGTTGGACCAGGTGATCCTTGGGCCCCTTCCATCCTGGCATTCTGTGATTCTGTGAAGATGCTGAAAGCCCTTGGACATCTTTTTGTGCAAATGGTGTAAACGAATGAGGTAGATCTCTCTCACAGAGGGATCTCAAATTCATGTCCATAGCCTGTAGAAGGAGCAGCATCTCCACAGTGCTCATCCTGAAACAAGGGTGCTTGCAGGGAATTAACACCATGGCTGAGCTCCTCGCTCTGTAGTAAGAGACTACTTGGATTGCTTGGATTTTAGACAGCCTTAAATGAAGCTACATGAAATCAAGCCAAAGTATATAGGCCCATTTTGGCCTTGTAAATAGTAAACTAGCTAGAGGGGAGGATCTAGAAGGAGCCTAGAAATCCAGGCATAAAAAAAAAAAAGGGGGGGGGGGGGGGGGAGGGGGAGAAAAAGCTGAGTCTATTATGGAAAGCTAAGGTAACAATTCTTCACTTTGAGGGTGGCAGAGCACTGAGCCAGACTTCCCAGAGAGGCTGTGGAGTCTCCTTCTCTGGAGGCAATCAAAACCTGCCTGGACATGATCCTGGGTAATTTATTCTCAGTGATCCTACTCTTGCAGAGAGGTTGGACTAGATGATCTCCAGAGGTCCCTTCCAATCCCCACCACTCTCTGTGATTCTGTGACTCTTTGGTGTAACTTAAGCATTCTTTTTCCCTCCCTAATGAAGCCCTGATAATTAGCCAAGCTATCTTCCCCCCTGCCTCATACGATAGAGTTTTTTCCTGCAGTTTTTGATCATCACTGTCCATTAACTCCTGAAATATCAGACAGAATGTTAAAAAAAACCCTAAAAATCTATTACTTCTCTAAAAGGAAAAGAATGTTATGAAAACAAACTGTGGGTTTTTAGGACTTTTTGCAATTTCCTGAGGTTTGTTCTTGAGCTGGGGAACAGCAAGTCCTCATTCTCCAGCAATTCGTGGGAACAGTGGACTGTGCATGAGAGGGTAGTTAGTGTAAGGCTGTTAGAGAGGGAGAGACAGATTAATGCAATGGTCTGGTTTCAAAAGGTCTTTTGAAAGAGTGCTGCTGTCTCTGAAGAGCAGCCTGGATTTGAAGCATGCATTGTCAGGCAGTGTCAAAATGCCATCAGGAAAAGAGTGGATGTGTCAGCGGCTGGCTTACTGCTGGCTCAGGAGGATGGTTTTCCTCAGCCATAAACAGGGGCTTCCTATGGAAAGAAATTCACATCCTACATAAGAAATGCAGTAAGGTACTTTTCTCTGTATTTCCCAGTTCTCCTTCCCTGTCTCATCTTAGGACTATGCCATCAAACTCAAGGCAAGGATGTAAAACTCATGAATTGTGGTGGTGAGAGTCAGTTGTCAGCCAAACAGATGTTTTGGCTGCTAAGTGGTGCCTGCCTTTTTTAGCAACATAATACTGCTGTGCATTGGGATCATGCTTTGCTCTATCCAGAAACTCAAATTGTTGTGCAGCAGTGTTGCATTGCCAATTATCCCACCCTTTGTAATCCCAAATTTGAGGTTTTTTTGTTTGTTTGTTTGTTTCTTGTACATGTAAAGCTTCACATCTCTGCTTACTGAGCCTTAATCTGCAGATTCCAGACATTCATTCCAATATCTCAAGATCAGGCTGAATTAAACTCTTCAGTTCCAGAATGCTGAAGCCACAGAACTGTGAATTTACACAACATGGTAGGGGTTGGAAGGCATCTCTGGAGATCATCTAGTCCTTGCTGGAGCAGGATCAGCTAGAGTAAGTCACACAGAAATATATCCAGGCAGGTTTTGGATGTCTTCAGAGTTGGAGACACCACAAACTTCCTGGGCAGCCAGCTCCAGGGCTCCATCCAGCACTTCCACAGTGCCAAGTGTTGACTTGTGTTCGGACAGAACCACCTGTGTCCCAGTTTGTGCCCTTTATTCAGTTGTGCCCAGTGACAGGACAAGGAGCAGAGTCTGGCCCTGTCCTCCTGCTCCCTGCCCTTTAGCTATTTATCAGCATTGAGAAGATGCCCTCTCAGTCTTCCCAGAATCCCAGCATGGTGGGGATGGAAATGACCTCTAGAGATCATGTAGTCCAAACCCCTGTTAAAGCAGGGCTGCCCATGTCAGGTTGCCCAGGATCAAAATGTTCAGAGAATGAGACTCCCCAACCTCTCTGGACAGCCTGGTCCTCTGCTTCAGCAC
This sequence comes from Ramphastos sulfuratus, assembly GCA_013399055.1. Classification (NCBI taxonomy): domain Eukaryota; kingdom Metazoa; phylum Chordata; class Aves; order Piciformes; family Ramphastidae; genus Ramphastos; species Ramphastos sulfuratus. Next base: position 6,163 of record WBNM01036324.1, on the reverse strand, counting down.
TTTCAAAGCAAGGAAGTTTTTTCCTTCTGTTTAGGTGGAGAAGTCTTTGTGATGTGATTTAGAAATGTTCTCAGTGCAGTGTATATTTTATCTTAGCCATTAAACAAAACTTGAAAGCAGATAGGACCCAGAAAAGCTCTCATCCATCCCAGCTGGTGGGATTGATTTCTCAGTCTGACAGCCACCCACTGAGAAATACTTTCTCCATCCAGTTTTGCACTCCTAATAGCATCACCTTTTAGTGCTTCACCAGCTTCTTCCTATGAGTGTTACATTCAATTGTGCAGTCATCTCACAGCACATCTACTGCTTCCCCCTTGAGCCACAGAGGCCAATTCTTCTGTGGAAAAAAAAGGAAATTAAATTAAAGTGGTGTGATTTTGCTCTTGATAAGAGTATGAGGACTGCTTATTGTCTTGCTGCTGGCTGGGTAGTCTAAGATGGGCTGTTACTTGAACAAATCAGCAACCAATTAAGGTATGTGAAGCTAGAATCATCTCTAACTCTCCTGGTCCTTTCTTTTTTCTTTATTAGGCTAAAAAAAATAATTGTCCTCCTTAAGCCTTTTGAGACCTCACTTCTCCATGATCCGTGAGTTCTTAAAGATAATCATGTAATGGTTCAGATTATTTCAGCTGTTCCCTTCAGTACTCCAGGGTAAATTTCCTTGCAGCTTCCTAATTTGAATATATTGAATTCAGCTGAACACATTTAACCTATTCTTTTCCTACTCTCTATACTCTAATTTCTGCTAATTTTAATTATGCTCAGCATCTGCTAAGATTCCACCTTTCCCTGTGAAGACCTAAGCAAAGAAAAAGTTAAACAATGGATCTTTACTTTGTCTTCTATTATTTCCTCCTCTGCCCTTGGCAGTCCTGGACCTCTGTGATCTCATTCTTGCTGTTATTTTTATTCTAATGTGTAGAGTCTTTTCTCATCCCCTTTAATGCCTCTTGTTAACTGTTGGGTTTTACTTTAATATTACAATCAAATCAGGTCTTTTTAGTGTGGAAAAGAGCAGAGAGAGGGGGGTTCTCATCATTGCTGCTCAATACTTCAAGGGTGGGTGTCAGGATGGAGCCAGTCTTTTTTTCTGTGGTGCCCAGTGACAGGACAAGAGGTAACTGGCACAAACTTGAACATGAGAAGTTCCATCTAAACTTGAGGAGAAATTTCTTTAATTTAAGGGTACCGAAGCCCTGGAAAAGACTGCCCAGAGAAGTGGTGAAGTCTCCATCTTCGCAGACATTCCAAACCCACCTGGATGTGTTCCTGTGTGACCTTCTTTAGATGAGCCTTCCTTGGTGGGGGGGGGCTGGAGTGGATCATCTCCAGAGGTCCCTTCCAACCCCTACCATTCTGTGATTCTATATTTGCTGTCTTGCATGGCACCAACAGATAAGAAACACTTGATTTTAGATCCAAGCATAGTAGGGAAGAGGTGTTCTACCAAAAGCAGCACCAGCAATTCGCTCTAGCCTGGTAACTGGATGCATTACAGTGGTTAGAGAATGTATATTAGATAGTTTGATGGTGGTTTACTGTTTGTAAACCAGCTACACTGACCTGAGGTGATCTAGAGCAGTGCTTTTTCACACCTTTCCAGGCACCCCCACTCTTCTGCAAGACCAGACAAAGAAGCACACAAAAGCATCGGGAGAGGAGGGGAAGTAAAGGAGCTGCTCACCTGCAAGCAAACACACAGGTGGGAAAATGAAATCTTAAAGGAGCAGTCCTAGCTTACTTTTCCTCTTTGTAAATGGAATCTTTCTGGTGGTGTTTTCTAAGGTGGCCAGTGGAGTTTTCTTTGGGAAACTAAACACTTTTTAGGTACTAACAGTAGCCAGACCATACCCATCTCATTGTTCCTGAGCTGTGGGCAGGCTGTATCTGCAGTGGGCTGTGGTGCAGCTGGGGAGGCCCTGCACACAGTGCTACTAAAAGAGAATGCCACAAGTTGAGATGTACTCTTCAAATCTGCTCTGTCCTGCTTGCACAGTAGCTCTTTACACATGACTGAAGTGGTGATGGGTTTAGGAGTAGTGCAGAAGATACTGGAAAGGGGACAGAGGAGTAAGAAAAAGGTTTAGTGTGCAGCTGGCTTTCTAAATGTTCTCAGCTAATCACTTACCTGCAAGCCCAGTGCTCTCCTGTCAGTAAAATGTTGTGCTGTTTACTGGAAGACCACCCCTCGACTGGACTCATCCAGTGGACAGAACCATAGAATTGTTCTAGCTACAAAAGACCTCCAAGTTCATCAGCCTAAGAGCACCATGGCCATTAAATCACATCCCAAAGTGCCATCTCCACACGTTTCTTGCACACCTCCAGGTGTCTTGTGTGGTGTTGTCAAAGCAGGCAGCTGGGAATGGTCTGAGCAGAACCCTCTGTTTTCTCTGGGAAAGGTACCATTTGGAGGCTGTGATTTTATCTTTGAAACCACACTTGAAAGACATGTTCAAATGCCCAATAAAACATGTTGGAGTCTTAATCCACTGAGCAATTATTCATTTCCAATTAGAGCAGCAGCAGCATTAAAATGCAGCTGGGGCAATTCCTAAGAAAATCAGAAGATAGCATCATATGACAACATTCTTGTGCCCTGCAGCCCTGGCATATGCAAAATGCCTGCTGAGCTTTTTGCTCAGGAAGGTCCTATGTGTCTAAGCAAGGTGGAGTAGGCTTTATGTGGAAAAAGCAGCTCTTTGCCACGCAGCTACCAAAGTGCAACCCTGTTCCTCTGGATGCGAAGCAGAATGTACCCACTGCCTGTGATTTAAGGCTTTACCAGGCATGCCAAGAGTATATTAGTTTACTCTTGGCAGTGGGAATTGCATTTGTGTAACAACAGGGCTTGAAAACCCTGTGAAGAAACATTGTCTGATCTGCAGCATGGGACTCATTTATTTTGTTGTTGTCGTTCTACTGCAAATTAAACAAAACAAAAGTGGGTGCAGGACGTGGTTCCAAAAATCTGTAGGGTGCTTTGGAATGTCTTATTTTCAAATGAAACCCCAGCAGATTGGGTAATAGCTCCATCTATGACTTATTTAAGGCTTGGAAGTAAATAATGTAAAGGAAAATGTTTGTTGTAGGTGTCTCCTAGACACACCACTCTCCCTACGCTATCTCGTAATGTGAGTTTGCAAGGATTTCAAAACCAGTGCCTAAAGTTAGGCTTTTAAATCTGTGTTTAAGGACTCAGAGTTCAGTTGCTTGTTGCTCAGCACTTCTTAATACCAGGCCTTGTGTTTGTTTGACAAAATGCAGATCAGAGAAGGATCAAACAAAGCCAATGAGTGAGAACACTCACCTGTAAGGGGCAGACAAAGGTTTCAAGGCACTGCACTACCTTCCAGATGAGTGCTGTGACTTTCTGTGCCTATTTATTTATGCAAAGCAGGAGAGGTCCATCAGGAATGAAACTGGAAGAGGAATTGACTGCAATGGCTAAGGTATCTGCCAGAGCCTGGAGAAGAGAAGGCTCCAGGGGAGACCTTAGAGCAGCCTCCCAGTACCTGAAGGGACCTTACAAGAAAGCAGGGTGGGGACTTTTGTCAAAAGTGCTAGCATGAGTGGAACAGCTTTGAGCTGGAAGAGGGGAGATTGAGACTGGAGATTAGGAAGAAATTCTTTACAGTCAGAGTGAGGAGACACTGGGACAGGTTGCCCAAGGAGGCTATGGATGTCCCTTCCCTAGAGGTGTTCAAGGCCAGGTTGGATGAGGCCTTGAGCAACCTGGTCCAGTGGGAGGTGTCCCTACCCATGCAGGGGGTTTGGAGCTAGATGGTCTTTAAGGTTCTTTCCAACCCAAAACATTTTATGTGAAAACTCCATTCCAGCACCATGGCTCAGGAGTGCAGGTCTGAACCAGAGTTTTCATGTGGGCTTCTCTTGGTGTAGCCATGGATTTTTTTGTCCTGTCCCAGTTTTGTCTCAGTGCAGACCAGAAACTCATTTTGTGGGCTACATTTGTATGTGCTTTGGCAGAAGGCACTCCTGTTCTCAGCCCCGCTGCAAGCGTTTTAAATGGTCTTGATCAGGCATTCATGCTCCGCAGGAAAGCTGCTCTAAGTTCTCACTTGTTCCTCACCAAAGCTGTTGGGGAGGATTGTTGCCTTATGCCTTGTGGAACTGGCAAGATGCTCCTTCCCAAGATGCCTCAAGGTCGCCATTGACCTCGGGATGGCTGCAGAAGGCAGGAGCGGCTGGGTCCGCAGAGCTCCCATCCCCTGGCACAATGGTTTCTGGGGAAGGAAATGCTATTATAATTTGTATCCTCAGCCTCTTGGCTGCAAACCAAACTATCATAACTCTGAGCAGGACAGGCACTCAGACCCAGCAAGGGCACAGGCCGGATGCGGGGAACAGGAACTGGGGACAATGGGAAGAATCTAGGGTGCAGCAGCAGCAGGACTCTGTTTTGCACTGAGAGTCAGATCCTCCTGCAGCTACTTCTCCATAGAATGACAGGAAAAACAGTCAGGCACCCTCCTTTGTGCAGCAACAGCTCCTCTCTGCCTCTTGTTTGAAGAATGCCCACAACTGAGCATTAATGTTCCTGTGAGTGGAAGCTGGAGAATTCTTGCTGGTACAGAAGGAAATTTCTCAGCCACTGAAAACTGGTCAGTCCCCAGCCTGGCCCTGGATGGCAGGGTGCTGGCAGGAGAAACGTGCCTGTAATTGAGCATGGATCTACCACTTCTAGGTGGGCACTGCTGACACTGCCAATCTATTTTCAGTTGGTTTTAATGTCTCTTGTTTGGTGGTTTGGTTTTTTTTTTTGGTGGTTTTTTTGGGTTTTTTGTTTGTTTGTTTGTTTGTTTGTTTAGATAATTTGCATTTACTGCGCTTGCCAATCACCTTTTTTAAGGACGGGTATCCCCAGTCTCCCACCTAGGATGGAATCCTGCTCACTTTGGGTACTGACAGTACCCAGACCATACCCAGGTCCTTGTTCCTGAGCTGTGGGCAGGCTGTCTGTCTGCAGTGGGCAGTTGTGCAGTTGGGGAGGCCTTGCACACAGTGCTGCCAGTAAAGCATGCCACAAGTTGAGATGTACTCTTCAAATCTGCTCTGTCCTGCTTGCACAGTAGTTCACAACTAAAGAGTGAGTGGTGATGGTCAGAAGCCTGAAACTTGTTGATACACCTTCTTCTCTGGAGGGCATGCTACAAGCAGTTCTGGTTCCTTGAGCTTGTGCACTGGCAGAAGCAGTTCTGTGAATAATAGAAGTGAGCAGGGACAAGAATATTGTTAAAAGTGTTATACCTGAGCTCTTCTGTGTTGTGTCTTCCTCTTACTAGCAGACCCCTGAGCATTCGATGCTCAGCAGAAGTGAACTGGATGGAAATGCAGAAAGGGATGGAAGAGAAGGAAACACCCAAATGAAGGTATGATTGTACTGGTGGGTGAACTCAATGTACCCAACTCTGAAACATTGAAGCCAACTGGCACAGAACAGCCCACACTCCATCTGCAGTGCTGAGTCCAGCTCTGGAGCCCCAAACACAAGAAGGACATGAAACAACAGGAGCAGGGCCAGAGGAGGCTGCAGCAATGATGGGAGGACTGGAAGCCCTCTGCTGTGAGGCCAGGCTGAGAGAGCTGGGGCTGTTCAGCTCTTGTGAGACCTTAGAGCAGCATTCTAGCATTTGAAGTGGACTACAGGAGAGCTGGGAAGGGACTTTTGACAGTGGCTTGGAGTGACAGGATGAGGGGCAATGGCTTCACCCTGGAAGAAGTTGGATTTAGATGAGATATTAGGAAGAAACTCTTCCCCAGGAGGGTGATAAGGCACTGAAAGAGATTGCCCTGAAAAGTAGTGGAGGTTCCAAGCTTGGAAGTGTTCAAAACCGTGTTGGATGAGGCCTTGAGCAACATGGTGTAGTAGATGTCCCTGCCTGTGGCAGGAGGTTGGAACTGGATGATCTTTAAGTTCCCTTCCAACCCAAACCAGTCTGTGATTCTACAGTTCTATGGATCTGTGATTCCATAATGCTGTGATTCAAGGTGCTCTGCCTCTAGCAGACCCTTTTATGGAATATAATTCCTTAGGAAGCTTGCACCTCAAGTCCAGTGCAAAAAAAGGTAATGCAAAGAGGGGTTTAATTATTAGAAATAGAACATATTAAATGCTTACTAAATATATATATATATA